>SJYX01006265.1:190674-233460 GCA_006410675.1 Oreotragus oreotragus | reverse complement strand
ATGGGGTCTCAAAGAGTCGGACACGACTGAGCGACTGAACTGAACTGAACTGAACAAGATATTGAATATAGTTCCTAGAGCCATCGTTAACTGTTCTTTTTTTCTCATATATCACACACGATCCATCATCAAATACCATTGGCTTTATCTTAAAAATATATCTAAACCTGTGGCCTGGGAGGAAATATTTGCAAATTATGCAGCCCACAAGGGCTTCATTTCCAAAGTATACAAACAGCTCATACAGTTCAATTAAAAAAAAAAAAAAAGAACTCAACCAAAAAAGAGGTAGAATGCTTAAATAAATTTTTCTCCCAAGAAGACATACAAATGGCCAACAGGCACATGAAAAGATGTTCAACATCACTAATTACTAGAGAAATGCGAATCAAAACTACAATAAGGTACCACCTCATACTACTCAGAATGGCCATCATTTAAAAAGTCCACAAATAACAAATGCTGGAGAGGATCTGGAGAAAAGGAGCCCCGCTACACTGCTGGTGGGACTGTAAATTGGTGCAGTCACTGTGGGAAACAGTATGGAGGTTCCTCAGAAAACTAAAAATAAAGTCACCATAAGATCCTGCAGTGCCACTTCTGGGCATACATCCAGAGCAAACTATAATTCAAAAAGATGCATGCACCCCCGATGTTCACTGCACTGCTTATAATTAGCCAACCTAAATGTCCATCAACAAATGAACGGCTAAAGATGTGGGACATACATGCAATGGAATACTACTCGGCCATAAAAAATAATGCCAGTTGCAGCAACATGGATGCAACTAGAGATGATCGCACTAAGTGAGGAAAGGCAGACAGAGGAAGACAAGTATCACAAAATATCACGTGTGTGGAACGCGAAATATATTTCAAGTGAGTTTATCTACAGAACAGAAACAGACTCACAGAGGTAGAAAACAGACTTGCAGTTGACAAGGTCGGGGGGGTGGATTGAGAGTTTGGGATTAGTAGATCAAATTATCATATACAGGACAGATAAACAACAAGATCCTACTGTATAGCACAGGCAACACAGGATATATATTCAACATCCTGTGATAAACCATAAAGGAAGAGGATGTGAGAAAGAATGTATATGTACATGTGCGTGCTCAGTTGAGTCCGACTCTGTGACCCCATGGACTGTAGCCCACCAAGCTCCTCTGTCCATGGGATTTTCCAGGCAAGAATACTGAAGTGTGTTGCCATTTCCTCTTCCAGGGGATCTTCCCGACCTAGAGATCAAGCTCCTGCGTTGGCAGGCAGATTCTTTACCACTCGGTAAAGATCCACCTCGGTAGCCCATGTATATGTATGTATCTGAATCACTTTGCTGTACAGTAGAAATTAACACAACCCGTAAATCAACTATACTTCAGTAAAATAAGATTTTAAAATTTCCAGAGCTTGAGTACTTCCCACTACCTCCATACTACCACCCTAATCTTACCTGGATTATTCCAGGAGCTTCCTCACTAGTTTCTTTGCTCCCACCCTTGCTATGTACTAACCAGAATAAAGCAGCCAGAGTGATACGTTTAAACTTTAAATCAGATCAAACCCTTCGTCTGTTCATAATCCTTCAATGACTCCTCACTTTATTCCAATTAAGGTCAAAGTCTTTACAATGACCGACAGGGTCTCATAATCTTCCCCCACGCACAGACAGCATCTTTCTCATTTCACCTACTATTCTCCTTCCTGCCTCAGGGCCTTCGGGCTGGCTGTTGCTTTTCAGGCATTCACATAGCTCCTACTTTCACTTACTTCATTGTTTTATCGTTCAAACACTGTCTTATAAATGAGACCTACTCTGAATTTCCTATTTAAACTTGTAGACACTCCTCCCACTCTCAACCTTCTTTCTCCAATTCGTTTNGTTGCTTTTCAGGCATTCACATAGCTCCTACTTTCACTTACTTCATTGTTTTATCGTTCAAACACTGTCTTATAAATGAGACCTACTCTGAATTTCCTATTTAAACTTGTAGACACTCCTCCCACTCTCAACCTTCTTTCTCCAATTCGTTTGTTTTTTTTTTTTTCCTCCATAGCACCTCACCATTTAAAGTACCCTATCTGAAGTTCCCTGGGTGGCCTAGTGGTTAGGATTCTGGGCTTTCACTGCCGTGGCCCAACTGGGGAAGATCCTGCAAGCTGCATAGTCAAAAAGTTGCTTATATAGTACTCTATTTTATTTATGTCTCTTCTGCACTAGAATGTAGACTCTGCGATGGCAAGAATTGTATGTTTTGTTCATTGACGTGCCCACAGTATGTAACAGTGCCTGTCACACAGTAGGTGCTTAGTAAATATTTTTTAAATTATTTATTTTAATTGGAGGCTAGTTACTTTACAATATTGTAGTGGTTCCTGCCAAACATTGACATGAATCAGCCACGGGCGCACATGTGTCCCCCATCAAGAACCCCGCTCCCACCTCCCTCTCCATCCCATTGCCCAGGGTCATCCCAGTGCTGTCTCATGCATTGAACATGGACCGACAGTCCGCTTCATTTATGATAATATACACACTTCAACACTACCCTCTCAAATCATCCCACCCTCACCTTTTCCCACAGAGTCCAAAAGACTGTTCTTTATATCTGTGTCTCTTTTGCTGTCTCACATATAGGGTCATCGTTACCATCTTTCTAAATTCCATATATATGTGTTAGTATACTGTATTGGTGTTTTTCTTTCTGGCTTACTTCACTCCATATAATAGGCTCCGGTTTCATCCACCTCATTAGAACTGATTCAGATGTATTCTTTTTAATGGCTGAGTAATACTCTGTTGTGTATATGTACCACAGCTTTCTTATCCATTCATCTGCTGATGGACATCTAGGTTGTTTCCATGTCCTGGCTATAGTAAACAGTGCTGCGATGAACATTGGGATACACGTGTCTCTTTCAATTCTGGTTTCCTCGGTGTGTATGCCCAGCAGTAGGATTGCTGGGTCATATGGCAGTTCTATTTCCAGTTTTTTAAGGAATCTCCACACTGTTCTCCATAGTGGCTGTACTAGTTTGCATTCCCACCAACAGTGTAAGAGGGTTTTTACACCGTGTAAGAAAAGTTTTACACTTTTCTCCACACCCTCTCCAGCATTTATTGTTTGTAGACGTTTGGATAGCAGCCATTCTGACTGGTGTGAGATGGAACTCCATTGTGGTTTTGATTTGCATTTCTCTGATAATGAGTGATGTTGAGCATCTTTTCATGTGTTTGTTAGCCATCTGTATGTCTTCTTTGGAGAAATGTCTGTTTAGTTCTTTGGCCCATTTTTTGACTGGGTTGTTTATTTTTATAGAATTGGTTGCTCAGTAAATATTTGTTAAACAAAGGAATGGATTTCAGCACTGAGAGTGTGCTTACCATATGCCAGGTACACAGAAACACAATGAAGGAACAGCCCTGTATGAAAATGGTTATACTGGGGTAAACACTGGTCACTAACTCTGCATGGGAAGTTCGAGGCCAATCCACAGAGAGGATGCTGTTCTAGGTGGGAGTCAAAGCATGTCCAAAGGAACCTGACTGTTGGTCCCTCTAGGCAGAATGTCTTTTCATCTCTGTGTCATCAAGTCCTGGAGTAGTGCTGGGCACTCAATAAAGCTTTCTGCAAAGCTGTGTAGAGAAACTCACGATCTCCAAGTAGTGTCTAAGTGTGGATGGGGGAGCTGGAGACAAGCCATGCCATACCAAAGGTTTTCATCTTTCTAAATCTGGATTTAATGAAAAGCCATTTAGAGTTTTAGGCAGGTTTTATTTTTTCCTTCCTTCCTTGTCTTTCTTTCTTCCTCCCTCTCTTCCTTCCTTCCTCTCTTTCTTTCCTTCTCTCTTAAGCTCCCTTTGACTGGAGAGTGGAATCCAGGATGGGAGTAGGAGAAGGTGGCAGAGACTGGTCACGGATTGGCTCTGGGGTCATAGTAAGGGTCCTTCCTTCCTTGTCTTTCTTTCTTCCTCCCTCTCTTCCTTCCTTCCTCTCTTTCTTTCCTTCTCTCTTAAGCTCCCTTTGACTGGAGAGTGGAATCCAGGATGGGAGTAGAAGAAGGTGGCAGAGACTGGTCACGAATTGGCTCTGGGGTCATAGTAAGGGGTCTGGGCCACTGGGAATGAAGAGGTACTGAGGAATTCCAAGGAGAGAGAGGAGGAAGAGGGGATGAGACTGGTGGTATACTAAATGCAGAGGACATAAGAGAGAAGAGGTCCCAGGCTTCTGCATTGCAGTGTGGTTAACCAGCATGGGGAACAAAGGAGGGGAAGCAGGTTTGAAAGGGTTGATAAATTCAGTTGTGAACACATTGGATTAGAGATGTCTGTGATGTATCCGGGTGGTGGTTGGGGTGGGGGGTACAGGAGGCCTGAGCTCGCAATACTCTGTCCTGCACCGCACTTCTCCCCCACCCCACCCTGGGCTCTGATTGTTTCCATCTATCCCTTTTGCTGGATTGTAAGCCCTTCGAGGGTAAGAAGCAGGTCTGACTCATGTTTCTCCCCAGGTCAGATTCTCTTTTTTCTTTTTTTTTTTAAGTAAAAAGAAAGAAATTTTGGCTGTAACACCTGGCATGTGGGATCTCTGTTCCCCTGACCAAGAATCGAATCCACATCCCCTATAATGGAAGCCCAGAATCCTAACCACTGGACCATCAGGGAAGTCCCGAGGCCTGATTCTGAGCCACGGAAAGTACTGAGTGCTTGTTTGCTGAATGAATGA
Source organism: Oreotragus oreotragus (assembly GCA_006410675.1). Classification (NCBI taxonomy): domain Eukaryota; kingdom Metazoa; phylum Chordata; class Mammalia; order Artiodactyla; family Bovidae; genus Oreotragus; species Oreotragus oreotragus. The sequence goes on along the minus strand of SJYX01006265.1, from coordinate 228,730 downwards.
ACGTGCATCCTTGGCTGAGAAGTGCGAGTGGAAGCAATAGGCATGGAAGATATTATCCAAGGGGACTTTTCAAGGGAAGCAAAAAAAGAGAAGCGCTTGGAGGACGCTGAAAAGCACGGCCAGAGAGGCAGCAAGGTACGCAAAAGCACTGCAGACCGGGGCCAAAGAGTAGGCGTCACAAGAAGGAACTGTCACTGATGTCAAAGACTGCAGAGAGGTCAGCTAGGCTGAGACTGGCCAGGGTTTTGCTGTCATAAACGGTAAGCACTTTCCAAGTGCCTCCCCTCACGAGAGCATCGTGCTTCGCACTGTAGGCTGTGGAGATGGGAAGCAGATACACCTGTCCCCAGGGTGCTGAGCGTCCAGCAGGAGTAACTACATGTGCCGTCTCATTCTGTGTTACATTCTTTATGGAAACTTTTATATTGAGAAGTAGCCAGCTGGATTCAGTTTAGATGATCCCAGTTATATTGGCAACCTCCAAAGAAAGCATCGTAGTCAGGAGCCAGTTAAACATAGGCCTTCTTTTCTTCATCAGGCCTGATCAGAGTGTTGACCTTGCCCACAGAGCTTTTTCGCAGCCTGTTTAGTCTGGTGCTTGTTGGTCTTGACATCCACAGTGAACCCCAGTGAGTTGCTGCTGTTTCCTGTCTTCTTCCTGGCTGATGCAGTGGTGAGGGGGAACTTGCTGATAACATAGTGGTCAAGCATGTTTCTCCCAGGGGCGCTCTTCCAAGGATTTTTGGGCTGCCTCCTGAGCCGCAGTATTCTGGGTGGCAGAAAGGTAGGTAACGGCAGACTGTCCTTTTTTGGTAGCTCTGGACGCCTTTCATCACTGCTTTCTTGGCCTTCAAAGACTCTGCTCTGGCTTTGACTTTCAGAGGGGCAGGGGCCTCCTTCTTCGCCTTCAGAGCCATCTTTGTGAAAAACGGTATTCTACATTCTTATTGTTTGGTCTAAGTACCTCTGAACAATACAGACAATGAGTGCTGGGGAAATCTTAGGGAAAGACTAATCAGCCAGAACTGGATAAGACTGGGAAGAGAAGGAGGAAACAGTCTCTAAACTGCCTGAGAGGGAGATGCAGAAAGAGTATCCAGAGTGATGTCGGCAGGAGGTAGAGGAGGGAAGGAGAAAACATGGGGTTCCGGGAGCCCCCAGCTCACCTGGATAAAGAGGTCCGACAGTGTTATCCTTGTCCTGGCCAGAGCACAGGGGAAGGTTAGGCTCTGGAGCTGTATATTTGACAGAGAGGGATCCATAACCCTTAAAGCAGAAGGTTTCCTGTGCATCCCGTCCCTCTGAGAAGCGAAGAAATTGAGGTGCAGACAGGAAGGCGCCCAAGTCTATTGTCAGCAGATCACAGGCAGGAGCTCAGTCCTGGCCCTGTGCCCTTTCCACTGGCCCACAGCCCTTGACCTAGAGGTCATGCAGGAGCCACAAGGAGACAGTCTGGAAAGGATGCTCAGAACAGTGAAGGCTGGGCCTCAGGACAAAAGTGATGAGAGGAAAGAAAGGAGCCAACAGGGGAGAAAGAAACGAAAAGCCAAACACCTCCAATACGGAATCCGCAGCAGAGCCTCCAATACGGAATCCGCAGCAGAGCCTCCAATACGGAATCCGCAGCAGAGCCTCCAATACGGAATCCGCAGCAGAGCCTCCAATACGGAATCCGCAGCAGAGCCTCCAATACGGAATCCGCAGCAGAGCCTCCAATACGGAATCCGCAGCAGAGCCTCCAATACGGAATCCGCAGCAGAGCCTCCAATACGGAATCCGCAGCAGAGCCTCCAATACGGAATCCGCAGCAGAGCCTCCAATACGGAATCCGCAGCAGAGCCTCCAATACGGAATCCGCAGCAGAGCCTCCAATACGGAATCCGCAGCAGAGCCTCCAATACGGAATCCGCAGCAGAGCCTCCAATACGGAATCCGCAGCAGAGCCTCCAATACGGAATCCGCAGCAGAGCCTCCAATACGGAATCCGCAGCAGAGCCTCCAATACGGAATCCGCAGCAGAGCCTCCAATACGGAATCCGCAGCAGAGCCTCCAATACGGAATCCGCAGCAGAGCCTCCAATACGGAATCCGCAGCAGAGCCTCCAATACGGAATCCGCAGCAGAGCCTCCAATACGGAATCCGCAGCAGAGCCTCCAATACGGAATCCGCAGCAGAGCCTCCAATACGGAATCCGCAGCAGAGCCTCCAATACGGAATCCGCAGCAGAGCCTCCAATACGGAATCCGCAGCAGAGCCTCCAATACGGAATCCGCAGCAGAGCCTCCAATACGGAATCCGCAGCAGAGCCTCCAATACGGAATCCGCAGCAGAGCCTCCAATACGGAATCCGCAGCAGAGCCTCCAATACGGAATCCGCAGCAGAGCCTCCAATACGGAATCCGCAGCAGAGCCTCCAATACGGAATCCGCAGCAGAGCCTCCAATACGGAATCCGCAGCAGAGCCTCCAATACGGAATCCGCAGCAGAGCCTCCAATACGGAATCCGCAGCAGAGCCTCCAATACGGAATCCGCAGCAGAGCCTCCAATACGGAATCCGCAGCAGAGCCTCCAATACGGAATCCGCAGCAGAGCCTCCAATACGGAATCCGCAGCAGAGCCTCCAATACGGAATCCGCAGCAGAGCCTCCAATACGGAATCCGCAGCAGAGCCTCCAATACGGAATCCGCAGCAGAGCCTCCAATACGGAATCCGCAGCAGAGCCTCCAATACGGAATCCGCAGCAGAGCCTCCAATACGGAATCCGCAGCAGAGCCTCCAATACGGAATCCGCAGCAGAGCCTCCAATACGGAATCCGCAGCAGAGCCTCCAATACGGAATCCGCAGCAGAGCCTCCAATACGGAATCCGCAGCAGAGCCTCCAATACGGAATCCGCAGCAGAGCCTCCAATACGGAATCCGCAGCAGAGCCTCCAATACGGAATCCGCAGCAGAGCCTCCAATACGGAATCCGCAGCAGAGCCTCCAATACGGAATCCGCAGCAGAGCCTCCAATACGGAATCCGCAGCAGANGCTTACTCCTTGGAAGGAAAGTTATGACCAACCTAGACAGCATATTCAAAAGTAGAGATATTACTTTGCCAACAAAGGTCTGTCTAGTCAAGGCTATGATTTTTCCAGTGGTCATGTATGGATGTGAGAGTTGGACTGTGAAGAAAGCTGAGCACCAAAGAGTTGATTCTTTTGAATTGTGGTATTGGAGCAGACTCTTGAGTCCCTTGGACTGCAAGGAGATCCAACCAGTTCATTCTAAAGGAGATCAGTCCTGGGTGTTCTTTGGAAGGCATGATGCTAAAGCTGAAACTCCAGTACTTTGGCCACCTCATGGTGAAGAATTGACTCACTGGAAAAGACTCTGATGCTGGGAGGGATTAGGGGCAGGAGGAGAAGGGGACGACCGAGGATGAGATGGCTGGATGGCACCACTGACTCGATGGACGTGAGTCTGAGTGAACTCCGGGAGTTGGTGATGGACAGGGAGGCCTGGCGTGCTGCAATTCATGGGGTCGCAAAGAGTCAGACACGACTGAGCGACTGAACTGACTGACGGAAGGATTTTATTAAAGCAGCACACTTTTCTGCCATATGTCTGAAAGACTTCTTAAACATACAATCCTGAGATGTTTGCAGTATGACTCATGCCCTCCACCCTTCCCACCCCAGCAGCCCTGTTGATAGAGCCTCCCTTTCTTGTCCTCTGTCCCTCATAGGAAGCAGTAAAAGAAGACTGGACAAGAAGTAATCAGGAGACTAAGTTGCCTGTGTGACTCTAGGGGCATTTCATACCTTTCCAGGTCTTTATCCTCATCTTTAAATTTGATGTAATATTCATCTTGCGAACAAGTTTAGGATTAAATGAGATAGACTGTGCAAACTCAGTATATGGTGGGCTCAGTGTGAAGGTTAGGTGACCAACTTAGATGAAAGTGATCAAAATGTACAAACTTCCAGTTATAAGATACATACATACTAGGGAAGAAATATACAACATGATAAATATAATAACACTGCTCTATATTATATATGAAAGCTATTGAGAGAGTAAATCCTAAGAGTGCTCATCACAAGGAAAAAGTTTTTTCATTTTGTATCTATATGAGATAGTAGATATTCACTAGATTTTCTGTGATAACCACTTTATGAAGTATAGAAGTCAAATCATTATGCTACACACCATAAACATACATAGTGCTGTTAAACATATACAGGGCTGTAAAATGTACACAATGCTATGTGTCAATTATATATCAATAAAACTAGGAGAAAAAAATTTTTAAAGGTGAGTCTAAATGTTTCAGTTCAGTTCAGTTCAGTCTGCTCCTCTGTCCATGGGGTTCTCCAGGCAAGAATACTGGAGTGGGTTGCCATTTCCTCCTCCAGGGGATGGAACCCGCATCCCTGCATTGTAGGCAAATTCTTTACCCCTGAGCCACCAGGGAAGCCCAAGCTGTATGGTTAAGGGGGTAAATTTTATATTACCATGTTCTTTTTACCACAGCTGAAAATTTTTAAACATCTTCCAAAGAAAAAGCCATAGTAGAAGAGAGTTACAAGGAATCTAAAAAAGAGCGGATACATGTTAAGGTAAAACTGATTCACTTTGCTGTACAGCATAAACTAACACAATGTTGCAAATCAACTATACACCAATAAAATTTTTAAAAGAGTGAGTTGTGAGAAGAATAGCATGGCCAAGGTGTGAAGACGACATAGAGATCAAGGCCAGCGAGAGGCTTGTGGAAAATCGTGAAGAGTCATCTAAGTAGAGAGGTGGGAGGGAAAGCCAGCCTGCAGGGCATTAAAGAGGGTGAGGGTGACACTGGGGGTGCTGGGGGCACAGCCAGAGTGAACCCGACCTCGTGTTCAGTAGTTGACAGGAAACAGTTTTAGTGAGGGTGGAGGGGGTAGACTCAAAGTGCAGAGTTGCAGGAAGGATCGTTGCCTTTTCCCCTTGAGTGCAGAGAACGCCCAGCACACTTGTGGGTGGAAGAAGGGAGATTAACAGGGAGGGAGCAGTAAAGTGGGGAGGGCAGGGGAGGGCGTCTTGGCATGGCCTGTGGAAGGGCCAGCGCACCTGTTAGCCTTGGATGGAAATGGTACGAACGTCGTGACAGGATGCAGAGTGGGCGGGTGAGAAGGGGGTGTGCACAGAGCATCTGTCAGATATTAGGAAGGATGTGGCCAGGATGGGGGTGGCTGCACGGCTTTCTATAAATTCAGTCCTCCAAGGGTTGAAACCACTTGCTGCCGAGGGGAAGGGGGACTGAGTAGGAGTCTCGAGAAGTAGGGGACAGCTGAGGACTGCAACTGCGGGGCTGCGGCACGGAGTCCGGGGTGGATGAGGCGTTGCCTGGCCAGCAGACAGATGTGAGCTGGGCCCAAAGACAGAGTTGGAGGTGTTCTCCAGCAGTGTCTGGAGTAGAAGGAAGGGCTGTGGGGCTGCTTGGGGGCTGGGAGGGAGCTGGCAGGGAGAGAAAGGTGGTTTGGAGCTGGAGAGAACAGTCACCCCACAATCATACTAATGTCCTCAGACTTCCTGCTCCCCTCATGGCCCCCAGCTGGAGTGCTCTGCCCTGACAAAAAACAGCACCAGTCTCAAGCTTTGTCTTTTTAATAAAAAATAAACTGTCTGTGACAAGCAAGTTTTGAATTCCAAAACAGAGGAGAGGGGAGAGAAGAGAGTCCAGGGGTCAGCCAGGGAAACGAGTGATCAAGGCTCAGATTACCCCTGCCGTTCCAGCCAGGCCAGAAGGGGTTAAGTGTGCCCCAACTGAAGCAAGATGGAAGGAGGTGAGACTTCAGGAAAGACCTCCCAGCGGAGCTGATGGGGGAGCTGGAGGGAGCGGCTCCCTGCAGAATCCTGGAGAGCCCTTGGGGAGGGAAGTGTTGGTGTCCAGGGCAGCATCTGCTTTCAGAGTGGAGCCTCCAGGTGTGGTGTGCTCACGCGCTCACTGTTTTAGGGTCTCCTGCAGCGGTATGTCTCTGGACGGTCCCAGGATGCCCAGAACTGAAGGATCCTCTCTGGGTCCTCCTTTCACAGCCTGGACCAGGTCTGGGCAGCCCCCCTCTTAGAGAGGCCACGTGCTTGGTAGAAGCGGGTTCCACAGGGGAGCCAGGCTGCTGTGCCCAGCCTCACTGAGCGCTATCAGTGGCACAGAATGGCGGAGAAGGTCCTCTGGTGGGGGGAAAGCGGTCTTTGGTGCTACTCCCAGCCTAGTCAGGAAGGAGCAGCTCCTGGCTCCCCCAGCCAATGGCCACGCGCCCTACCCTATCCAACAGCCCCAGCCTGTACCCGGAGTCTAAGCCACCTCTGTGCCCTGGAGGTTGTTGTCGGCGTCCATATCACTGGCAGAGGTCCTGCTTTCCTTGGGGGGTTGGAGGCACTGCTCACTGCTCAGTGGGGCTTTCTCCCTGGGGGGCAGGGCCCCACAGCCTTGGACTTTGCCCCGGGCTCGGAGTGCCCCCAACGGGGATATAAGGAAGGTGATGAGGGCTCCTGAAAGCACCAGGGCAAGGAGCACAGTGACGGTGAGGAAGTGGGGCCAGTAGGACTTCGGGGCAGCCAGGCCAGCCCCGCCACCAACCCTGGTCAGTGGGGCCTCCATGCGCTCCCGGGGAATGCCTGCCAGTTTGGGGTCCAGGGCCAGGGGCTGGTCCTGACTGTGCACCCAATAGGAGGCCACAGGGTATGAGAAGTCATTCTCAGTGGCCCAGCACTGATAGAGACCCCCCGCCCCGTCTCGCAGAAGCAGCAAGAGGGAGCCGTTGTAGACGGTGGAAGGGGCCTCTGGGACGGCTTCTACCCCGTGACTCCAGTGGTAAGAGGCCAGAGCCGAGCTCTGGGGACAGGGGAGCTCCAGGATGGAGTTGGTGACAGCCAGGACTTCTTTAACTGTAGGGGAAGGAAAGGGGTCAAAGGTTAAGGGCAGATCGCAGGCCCCGACGTGTGGGACCCCATTCCCATCTCCAACTTCTATTTCAAGTCCTAAACTCAACTCTGACCCCTTCCTGTCTCCAGTCTGGGCCCCAAACTAACCCCCAGTCCATCTGACTCCAGCTCTGACACCAGAACAAATTTCAACCCCAATCTTGAATCCCAGCTTAGAATTCCTAGCCCTCCGCCCTACAGCTGACATTCAAATCCGTCCCAACTCTGGGTATTCAGTTCCCAAGCCAGGCAGATGCTGAGAGAGAAATTGATGCAGGAGTGTCCCCACCGCTGGAAGTCCTCCCTAGCCTTCGCACCTTCTCTGGCCCCACACTCACTGATTTGGGGGCGGCTCCTGGGCCCCAGACTCCTGCCCATGGGGCCACTGGCACATGCCCACTCTGGGTTCCCTTGCTTCATGTCCTGCTTCCAGGACTTCCTGAGGTGGGAAAACAAAAATTATCCCCTGAAACAGGCAAAGAGTGGGAAGAGGAGGGAGCAAGAGAGGGAAGTGCAGTGGGGAGAAAGATGGGTAGGGGAGACAAGGTAGAACAGAGATCAGGGGAAGAGAAGCCCAGGGTGGGCTGAAATACTCAACAATGCCTGGTGCAACTCCATCCCTGGAGGAGCCCCCAGAGGCCGGGGGTTGTCTTGGAGGAGATGTGTTGGTATTAGGTTGATGAAAACGTAATTACGGTTTTTGCACTGTTGAAATCTGCCATTTGATATTGGAATACATTCTTAATAAATGTGGTTATGTGATACATCATTTTAATGTATATTTTTTGCTTTATGTTTTTTTGCTAATGACTTACTACTTGATGTTTATTTTACATTTATTTTGGACTATGGAAATAATATCAGACAAAAAGCAAATCTGAGCAATTTTCTCACTCGAGTTCAAAATGGGTCGTAAAACGGCAGAGACAACTCGCAACATCAACAACGCATTTGGCTCAGGAATTGCTAACACATGTACAGTGCATGGTGGTTCAAGGAGTTTTGTAAAGGAGACAAGAGCCTTGAACATGAGGAGTGCGATGGCCAGCCACCGAAAGTTGACAACGACCACTGGAGAGGTCACTGAAGATGATCCTCTTACAATTATACCAAGAGTTGCCAAAGAACTCAATGGCAACCACTCTGTGGTCATTCAGCATTTGAAGCAAATTGGAAAGATGAAAAAGCTCAATAAGTGAATGCCTCATGTGCGGGCCACAAATCAAAAAACCCGTCATTTTGAAGTTTTGTCTCCTCCTATTTTATGCAACAATAAGAAATTGTTTCTCGATCAGACTGTGACGTGTGATGAGAAAAGAAAAATGGATCGTACACTATAACCAGTGACCACCAGCTCAGTGGCTGGAGCAAGCAGCAGCTCCAAAGCACTTCCCGGAGCCAAAGCGGCACCAGGAAGTCATGGGCACTGTCTGGTCAGGGCCTTTTTTTGGTGCAAGTTGGGCTTTGGGAAGTGCTTTGGAGCTTCTTTTTGGTCCAACCACTAAATGTCTGATCCACTACAACTTTCTGAATCCTGGCGAAACCAAGACATCTGAGACGTATGCTCAGCAAATCGGTGGGATGCGCTGAAAACTGCAGTACCTGCAGCCACTTCAAAAGAAAGGGCCCCTTCTCCACAACAACACTCAACACATGCCACACAACCAACACTTCAAAAGCTGAATGAATTGGGCTGCAAAGTTTTGCCAAATCCATCATATTCGCCTGACCTCTTGCCAACCGACTACCACTTCTTCAAGCAACTCTTGGAAGGGAAAACGCTTCCACAACCAGCAGAAAATGGTTTCCAAGAGTTCATCGAATCCTGAAGCACAGATTTTTATGCTACGCGAATAAACCAATTTATTTCTTGTTGGCAAAAAAATGTATTGATTGTAACAGTTCCTATTTTGATTAATAAAGATGTGTTTGAGCCTAGTTAAAATGATATAAAATTCACAGCCCCAAACCGCAATTACTTTTGCACCAACCTCATAGCACCTGGAAAGAGGGAGCCCAGAAGCACACACTGGGTAACTGGCACTCACAAGACGGGGGTGGGCAGGAGGCGGCAGGTTTGAGACTCAGGGTCCCAGGCACAGTGAGGGTCACGGGCAAGGACACAGTCCATACAGCTCTCATAGACACTACAGTTGGCTCGAGGAACCTTCCAGATGCCTCCTGAGAAGCCTGCAAACACTGCTCCCTGGAAGAGAGATGAAGCCTGTCAAGTCACCCTGCCACACCTAGTAAGGACCTAGCACCCAAGTCCTGCCCCCCTGAAGACCCCATCTGAGGGTCAGGCCCTTTCCCACCTGGGTAGGGGCCAGCAGCAGGTTGCGAACAGGTTCAGGGTCAGGGAACAGCTGAATCTCCTCCACCAGATGAGCACTGCAGTGACCACTCACCACAGCCTTGTGGAGGGAGCCTGTGCCTGTGGAGAGAGAGAGCTGAAATCACCTAGCCTCTCACGCTTGCTCTCTGACTCCAGATGGCCGCCCCCAGCTGTCAGAAAGTTCCTTCTGGGACTTCTCTGGCGGCCCAGCGGTTAGGTCTTTGGGCTTCCACACGAGGCGTGCTGATTTGATCCCTGCTTGGGGACCTAAGATCCCACATGCCTTGAAGCCAAAAAAAGAAAGAAAGAAAGTTCCTTCTGAAGTCTGCACTGGACACAGATCTGTCAGACCATTTCCTTCCGTTGCCACGGAGACGGAGCTCTCGTAAATGGCTGGAAATCCCTTGCCTCTCAGTCCTTCCTTGGAAACTGCCTGATCAAACTCCAGCCCTAGAGGAACCGAACTATCCCCTTTCTTCATGGATATGTGGACGTTTAATCACTTCTGGAGAAAATCACATCACCAAGCCTCCCTCACTTCCGTCAAGGGTTTCTACTCAAAGTTCAGTGAGGTCTACCCCGACCACCCTTTCAAAAATTACCACCTCCTCAACAAGCATTCCTGACCACCCCATCACACCGTTCCATTTATTTTCTGATCTCGTAATGTACCAAGTAATCGACTCCTTTAGTATGTTTATTGTCTCCATGCACTCCAAAAGGAGCCAGCTTTTTGTCTGTTTTGTTCTCGACTTGTGTACTCAATATAGGCACAGCTGATGTCCTAAAAGAAAGAATGAACCTGATGGGCTTCTTCTACTAAAGCTCAAGGTCATCCACCTTAGCCAGGCCCTCAATACATATGCTTCGCATTCTTCCCCATCCCCCCACAGACTGTCTCTCCTTCTTTCCACAAAGAATATTTGAATCTGCTTCTCTCTTCTCAAATCTGCCTTTCCCATCCCTCAGTCCCCACCGCTCATGACCTTGTGTTCCCCTACTTCATAGAAAACACAAAAGCCTTCGCCTAAGAGCTCCCTCTACGTCCTGCCCATCTTCTTCCTCCCCAAGTCCATATACTCCTTTATCCTCCCTTACTCTTCACCTTTCTAGCATGGTTTCCCCCAGAAGATAAATAAATACAATAAACAGCTCTTGCTAAGGTCACCAAAACCCTTCATGCTTCTCTACCCCACCAGACTGAAAGTTCAGAAAAGTTAGGGATGGGGCTCTTTGGTTCCCCTACTATATTTTCAGGGCCTAGCTGGGTGCCAGGCACAGCGCAGGTGCTCAGATAAACATTTGCTGCTTCGTGATAACCTAAAGGGGTGGGATGGTGGGGGGGTCCAAGAGGGAGGGGTTATATGTATGACTCACACTGTGGCACAGAAGAAACTAACACAATATTATAAAGCAATTATCATCCAATTAAAAAAAGAATTTGTTGAATGAATGCATGAGTGAATGAACTCAAAAGTCTCCCTCCTCAACTTGAGTTGCAACCCTGGCTCCAGTCCCTTGAGGGGTGCCCTGGAGCCCTCTACTCACTGGTGCCCAGGTACATGACCAGATGGCTCTGCCCGTCGATGCCCTGGGCTGTCTCCACCGCAAGCCATGTGTACTCTACACCAGACTTCACCAGCACGGGTGTCCCCACCACTGGCTCATCCATCAGGAAATGGTCCTTCATGAAGGTCAAGACTTTATCAGAGGAGGGGCCCTTGGAGCACTGAAAGGGGAAGGAGACAGATCAGGTCAGCTTTCTCCTTCCCTTCAACCCACCCGTGGCCTCTTCTCTCCCTCCCTCCCCCTTGGCTAATCTCCTTTGCCTCCCTCCCTCTTGGCAGTCCTCGTTTCAGGATAGTGATTAAAGCTGGACTCTGGAACTGCCTGGCTTTAAAATGCAGCGTCTGAATTCAGCATGTCTGAGGTTCCTTAACAGTGAAATGGGCCTATTACCAACACAGCACAGACTTGCTATGAGGATGCAAGTGAATTACATGAAAAGTAATTAGAACAGTACTTGGCATGAAGTAAGTACTTGATAAGCATTAGCGGTCATTATTTCTATCCATCATCCCCATCACCAAGGATGCCCAGCCACCAGCAGAAAGTAGGGTGAGGATCCCCTGCAGGCAAGGACCACCCTGAGCTCATGTCTGTAGGCCCAGGCTTAGCATAGGACCTAGTACTCAGTTGGGGCCCAATAAATGTTCAGAGAGTCAATAATGGACTGCAGTCTGTTACAAAAAGGGGTGGTGTGGCAGGGAGTATTTTGCACCATGGTTTGGCATGAATTGGATGCACGACTTGGGGAGAGTCCCTTCTCCATTCTGGGCCTTCTTTTTCTTAACCATAAAATGAGGGGGTTGGACCGGCTGTTCTCGAAAGGCCCTGCCAACAACAGCATATTGTGGCTCTGGGACACCTGTGTCCTGATCATTGGTCACGATTCTTGTCCTCCATTTCCAATAGCACTGTCTTAAAGCCAGCCACAGCTGCGTCACCTACATGCTGTGTCCTCAGATAAGTTACCCTACCTCTATGAGCCGCAACTTCCTATCTGTAAGGTGACGTAATAACATCTGTATCTCATTTAGATGCCAGAATGAGCACATGTACCTACTCTCACATCCTCCAAAAGGGATTTTTTTTTTTTTAAAAAGACATGTGAGAACATGAGAGGAGGCAAAAGCAGCCACATTTGGGAAGCTGGAAGGCACATGAACAAAAGGGAAAAGACTTATCAGGAAAAAAATAATCTTTCTAAGCCAGCCCAGGCTTAAATTCTGATTTATAAGGCAGAATTTCTGAAATTCATAAATTAGTGGCCTCAGTCCTCTCTGGAAACGGGGCAAAAGAAAGGCTATATTTGAAAATCTATTTAAGAACCAGGCAGATTTCTTCCCAGCTCCATGCAGCTGAGTGACTGTCCCTTCCATACCCTGGCCCAGGACTGGAGCTTAATTCTCTAGAGAGGACTCTGGTTGGAGGACAGTGAAGGGGTGACACACCATGATGAAGGCAGGGGATTAAATGCAGGTAGACACAGCACCTGCTGAGACTCTTCCCCCACCCGCAGCCTTTCTTCCCCATGACCCAGATCCCAGGAGCCAGACCGCCTCACTCCAAGAGAAGACTTGAAGAATCTGCTCCAGGAAAGCTGACTAAAGGCCCAAAAGGAAAGACTTAAAGATACTGATATTGAAGATCTCCAGTAAAGCAGCCTAGCCAGCCCTTTCTCAGTGGAGTTATCATGGAGTTCAAGTTGCCAGGTCATACCCAGGGTGCAGAGTTTCCACAGCTTCAAGGTCCCCTCCCCTTAACCATGAGTAGATAGCCAAGGATGACCAAACATGTGAGTGAAACCATAGACATGAAAGATATAAAAAAACAGTGACATGGAAAAAAATTAATAAACCTTAAGAGGAAGCAAATGATTCAGAGAACAGAAAACTTCACAGCAAAGTATCATTACTACCTTAAGAGACAGAAGTATGAAGATAGCATACCCATGAAACAAGAACATACATAATGCTTCAAAAGAGGAGCTCGTATTCCAAAGAATGCAGCCAGAGATTATAAATGTCCTGAAAGAAGACCAAACTAATACAAGTTTTTATTTTGCTCCCCAAAGTCAAACTTTAAGAGCAAGTTTTTATGGTCAAGTTTCTAGATCCAAACAGCAACCAATTTACAGAAAATACTTAAACTCCACCACAGCGATGCGAAATCATCAAGACCCAGACTGTGGGAAATTATATATAACAAATAAATTGTAAGAGAAAGAAAGAAGTTGGAAAGGGAGCATATAGAGCAAAAGAGACTGAAAAGAACAACCAATCCAAATTTACAGATCTTATTTGGATTTTGATTTCAAAAACAAACTGTATTAAAAAAAAAACCCTTATGACACCTATGAAACTATTAGAAAGTTGAATACTTTTGCATATTAGATTAAGAAACTATTATTAATTGGGTAGGGTGGGGGGCTTCCGTGCAGGCTCAGATGGTAAAGAATCCACCTGCAATGCAGGAAACCTGGGTTTGATCCCTGGAGAAGGGAGTGGAAACCCACTCCAGTATTCTTGCCTGGAAAATCCTGCAGAGCCTAGCGGGCTACAGTCCATGGGATCACAAAAAAGTCAGACACGTCTGAGTAACTAAACATGCACGCATGCATTATTTTTTTGGTGTAATAATGGAACTATACATTATTTTTTTCAAAGCCCTTATCTTTGGTGATACTAAAATCATTATGGATGAGGCAATGGGATGAATGGTAGCCATCCAAAGGTATGCCCATTGAAAACCTGTGAGTGTGACTTTATTTGGCAAAAGGGTATTTGTAGATATAATTAAAAATCTCAAGATGACTCATTCTGGATCACTGCTGCTGCTAAATCGCTTCAGTCGTGTCCGACTCTGTGCGACCCCATAGACAGCAGCCCACCAGGCTCCCCCGTCCCTGGGATTCTCCAGGCAAGAACACTGGAGTGGACTGCCATTGTCTTCTCCGATGCATGAAAGTGAAAAGTGAAAATGAAGTCACTCAGTTGTGTCCGACTCTTCGCGACCCCATGGACTGCAGCCTACGAGGCTCCTCCGTCCATGGGATTTTCCAGGCAAGAGTACTGCAGTGGGGTGCCATTGCCTTCTCCAATTCTGGATCACAATGGGCTCTAAATCCAACGACAAGTGTGCTCATAAGAGAAGAGGAGGAGATGCACAGAGATAAGGCAACGTGACAGCAGAGGCAGAGATTGGAGTGAGGCACCTACAAGCCAAAGAACACCAAAGACTGCCAGCAGCCAAGGCAGGAGTGAGGCGCAGCACGGAGTCTCTCTCAGGGCCTCCAGGAGGATCCACCCTTGATTGCAACTTTGATTTCAAACACCTGGCCTCCAGAACTGTGAAAGGATCAACTTCTGTTGCTTTACACCACCGAGTTTGTGGTAATTTGTTGTGGCAGCCATAGGAAACTATCACAGATGAAATGATGCCCAGAATTTGCTTCAAAAAACAAGAGGGGAAGTGAGTGGGGTAGAGATGACGTGGTCTGATTGGCGAGGAGTTGCAGCTGGCTGATGGGTGTATAGAGGTCCAGTGTACAATTCTGTCAGAGAAGACAATGGCACTCCACTCCAGTACTCTTGCCTGGAAAATCCCATGGACGGAGGAGCCTGGTNCAGAATTTGCTTCAAAAAACAAGAGGGGAAGTGAGTGGGGTAGAGATGACGTGGTCTGATTGGCGAGGAGTTGCAGCTGGCTGATGGGTGTATAGAGGTCCAGTGTACAATTCTGTCAGAGAAGACAATGGCACTCCACTCCAGTACTCTTGCCTGGAAAATCCCATGGACGGAGGAGCCTGGTGGGCTGCAGTCCATGGGGTGGCTAAGAGTCGGACAAGACTGAAGCGACTTAGCAGCAGCAGCAGCAGCATACTGTGCTGTCCAGTTTTTATATGTTTATAATTCTCTATAATAGAACATATTTATAAGACATATACAAAGCTCAAAAAATCTAGGAAATTAAATATGTTAGCATAAATTTAAAATCTGACAGAAGGATCAGAAGATAAAATTGAGATACTCTCTTAGAAAGTAGAACAAAACCAAAGACTTGGGAAAATTCCTAAAAAGGATTTTAAAAGTTATAGGACCAACCAATCCAGGGGGTTCAGAAAGAAGTGAGAAAGCATTCCATCAGTAGAATATCCTCTCCATGAAGAAGGAGATTTTTGTTTTCTTCACTACTATGTTTTCATTGCCTACAATAGTGACAGGTGACCTTAAAAAATATGTATTAAATGAAAAAGGTAACAGTTCAAGAAAACTTTTTAGAACTGAAAGAACTAAATTTCCAGGCCTAATAGGGGACAAAATGAACGCCCAGACAATGAATGAACAAGATATCCCATCAAGGCACAATATCATGAAATTTCAAAATAACCAGCAACACAAAAAAGGTACTACAAGATTTCAGAGGGAAAAACAGATATTCAAAGCTTTGGGGATCAGAATAGCTTCAGATTTCTCAAACAGTAGCACTGTAAGCTAGAATATAACAGAGGATCCCTTCCAAGTCTGAAACGAAGATTATTTTTTCCTAGAATTAAAATAGATACAACTAGGCAAACTATGGGGCTTCCCTGGTGGCTCAGAGGTTAAAGCGTTTGCCTGCAAGGCGGGAGACCCGGGTTCAATCCCTGGNGCTAGAATATAACAGAGGATCCCTTCCAAGTCTGAAACGAAGATTATTTTTTCCTAGAATTAAAATAGATACAACTAGGCAAACTATGGGGCTTCCCTGGTGGCTCAGAGGTTAAAGCGTTTGCCTGCAAGGCGGGAGACCCGGGTTCAATCCCTGGGTTGGGAAGATCCCCTGGAGGAGGGGATGGCAACCCATTCAGTATTCTTGCCTGGAGAATCCCATGGACAGAGAAGCCTGGTGGGCTACAGTCCATAGGGTCGCACAGAGTCAGACACAACTGAAGCAACTTAGCACCCACCCACCCATCCTCCACTAAAATAAGACAGTGGAAGAAAGAAAAAACAGGAAGCTGTGGGATGCAAGAAACACCAGATTATCACAAGAAAGAGGTAATGGGAAAGCCCAGAATGATGAGCAAGGGAGCTTCCAGGATGGCAGCTGTGCTCCGGGTGTACATGAGACAAAGACGTAGTCAAGAGTGCAGCAGATAGAAGGGATTTCCAGGAAAACGAAATTCTTAGACTACCAAATGGGTCTGTTTTCAAAAGAGATTCAGTTAATTGAGGTAGAGTTTGGGGTTGAACTAAAGATAAGAGCTTAGAAAACAAAGCAAAAAAAAAAAAATCAAGATAATTACTAACCCCAGGGAAAATTTTTTTAATTATGCAAAAAGGAAAAATAATCATGGCCTACTACATGGCTCAGCTGAGAGTAATGAATCATACTATAAATACTGGCCTGACCAAACTGACTATAAACCAATGCTGGGAGATAAGAGGTGGGTACAGCGGTGTGTTGGTAAGGCTGCTCTGGGATGACGATTTTCCTGATTTCCATAATGTATTATTCCCATCATGGCTAATTTCAAGCTATCAATGTAATGTCACTGAACTCGGATTTGGAAAGAGATGCACAAAGGGTTCTTGCTAGTTGCTGCAAGTCAGATCCAGCTCATCGCTGAGTGGGGGTGGGGACGGGGAGACACGGTTAGATCTTCACCATCCACAATGGGAATTCAATAGATGCCGCCTGAAATGGAAGCATCAAGGAATAGCAATAAACATAATTTGAGATTTGGAGATAAAATCAAAAGAATCAGCTAAAAGAGTTGAAGGTGATTGTCTCTAGAGAGGAAAAAGTGCTGAAGAGAGGAAACTGGGCTGTTGTTTGTAACCAACCACGCAAATCTTCGAATGTTGTTGTACAATCCAAAAACAAAAGTTAAATAAGAAATGCAGATAAAGAGGCCCAAGAAAGTCCTTGCAGAGTTAGTGCTCCCTTGTTTCTTCAGTGATATACCCAAGTATATGGTGTGTACTTAGCTGGGGTGCAGGGGTGCTATTCTGTGTTTAGGATGGGCTTGGACACCATGGATGTGGAATGTGGGCAGCGGGAATGGGTGAATATCTGAGCAGACAAGACTTGGAGGTGTGGGGAGCACTAGCATTTATGGGGCACTATCATGCTGTGATAGGTGCTTTGACACGCATATTATATGTCTGGGGGAGGAGGGCTTTACTCAGTGGCATGGATGATACTCACACTGCCTGGCCGTGGACTGATATCAGGATATTCATAAGTAGTCCAGCGTGAAGTCTCTTTGTCCAGTTCCTTATACTTCCCCTCAAAGACATTCTTGATGTCCTTGAGTGAGAAAGCGCAGACAGCAGAGCTCCTGGTCCCACCAACGTGCCTGGAGACAGCCGGAGGGGGTGTTGTCTGTAACCTCCTCTGTTATACCACCTTGGCCCACTTTTGGTGAAAAACCCCGGAAGGGGAGAAGTATGAAGGGCTGGGTCAGTCCCCAGCTGAGGCAATAAGAGCTAGGAGAGGCCCAGACTTTATCCCATTTTAGGATCTGAGCTGTGGTTATCCTTAATGAGAACTAATTTGGGCTCAGGCCCTGGGGCGTCTCCCGCCTGGCCTGCCCAGACTGAGCCTCTATGGGAGAAGCAATGTAGCCAGCTCCCGGACAGGCTCCAGATGAAGCTCTTCTCCCTGGGGGTCCAGTGTACTCTTGGTCCTCAGATAACCAAACAGAACCCAACTACAAGACTATTTTTATTCCTTCCGCCCTGGTCTGTGGAGGCAAAAGCTCTGTCTCTATTGTTTGCTTTTAACCTGACTGTGGCATAAACCATATTCTCGGTCCTGGAAGCCACAGATACCAGACCCTGCTTACAAAAGATATCTTTGGTACCTGATACATTGTCAGCAGACACCTAAACTCTGTGGGAGCCAGACCACAACAAATAAGTGTCAGTCTTCAAGCAACGACTTTATTTTCATCTTATGTTGTTGATGGTGCTTCACTTTATGCTATGACCACTAGGAAGTTCACAGCTACATGTGTTCCAACATCCCCAGCTGTATAAGTGATAAACATCTGTAATGTGCTGACTCGATCCCCGGGTTCTCTTATTCTCCTTTTATGTCCATTTCCTCATAGGTTTATTTTATTTTAATGTTTGCCTTTTGTAAGCTGCCTCCTATCCTTTTTGGAACCAGGCAGGACATAAACTAATAAGAACCTTTCTGAACTTTATTTTCCCTATCTACAGTGAGTCCTACATTAAGGGCATGAGTCTAATTCCTGGGAGATGGTGATGATCAAATGTCTTCATATTTGAAGTATGGAGTTTGTGCTTCGCTCACATCAGTTCCTACCATCCCTGGCGGGCCAGGGCGAGATGGGGGCTGACCCCAAATCCCCTTCCAACCCCCACGCTCTCGCCTAGCTGCTCACCACTGAGAGGTAAAGACTGCGTAGACCTGGGGATCGGCGGAGGAATTGTCTGCCAGCAGGACAGCGTGACGGATAACGTTGAAGGGAAGTTGTTCCGGCTGGGTGCAAAGTAGCTGGGCCTTTAGGAAGGTGGTCCACTTCTTCTGCAGTAACTTTTCGCCACCCACGTCATTCTAGGGGCGCAGTCTAAGAGTCAGACGGTCTCCCCACTGCCCACGTGTGACCACGCCCTCTAACCCGCCCCCTCACCCCCATTGGACCCTAAGCGCCCGGCCCCGCCTCTGCCATCTCCCCCATTGGCTTCTCCACGGCCAGCCCCGCCTCCCACCAGGCTGTCGACCTTGCAGACTTGGGCCACCCGGGAAATGTGAAGCTTCTCGAAGAACTCAAACTCGCTGGCTGTCTCCTCGAAGAAGAAGTAGATGACCTGGGTGGAAGGGATGGCTGCCACGAAGGAGGCGTCGGCTGCAGGGGAAGGGCAAATAGGCTAAGAGATGGAGCACCTAGGTGTCCTGGTTTCCCCTTTGGGAAAACCCTTGACTCTGAAGACCAGGAGGTACTATGCCCCAGCTCCACGGCTGGTCGAGGGGTGGCCATGGGTGAGGGGAGGTACTTTAATTATTTACATAAGATGAAAGCTTCATGAGTTTCCCTGCCAATGCAGGAGACCAGCGTTTGATCCCTTGTCAGGGGAGATCCCACATGCAGCAGCTAAGCCTGTGGGCTTCAACTATTGAACCTGTGCCCCAGAGCCAGAGAGATCCACAACCACTGCGAGCCGGTGTGCTGCAGCTGCTGAAGCCTGCCTGCTCGAGAGCCTGCGCTTCCCAACAAGAGAGGCCACCACAGTGAGAAGCCCATGCACCGCACACGACTGGAGAATAGCCCCTCGCTCGCCACAACCGGAGGGAAAAAAGCCTGCGCAACTACGAAGACCCAGCGCAACCAAAATTTAAAAAAAAAAATTAAAAGTTTTTTTTAAAAAGATGAAACCTTCCCAGGACAGGAGCTCTGTGTTCTTCCCTGCAGACCCACCTTGCATATAGTACGCCTCAACCAATGAGAGTTGAGTGAATTAACAGCAGTTCAGAGTGCCAGGACTCCGGGACTTGGGGAAGGGGGCCAGACCTGTGCTGGGTGGGGCTGAGATCCTTACGTTGTAGCCAGCGGAGGAAATTGTCAGTCTTGAGGACAGGCTGGGATCCCAGAGTGCGCAACAAGATGGGCTCACTGCCCAGGAAGTTGTTCATGGTGCCGGAATAGAGCATCCCATCTAATGTGAGGAGAGGAGGGGGCAGCTTGTCAGCTGGAGGGTGCCCCTGCCCTTCTCAGATCTGCCTCTGACTGGGGTCGGCATTGACATCAGTCTGCGGCCTTCTTCATTTGTTCTACACCTTCCCGTGGAGTCCCAAAGCCCAGCTCACAGCCCACCCTGAGCACCGTTCTTAGGTCCTTCTCCCACATAGACTGGCCAGCTTTATGGCCTTCAGTGTTTCGGCATTTTTCCAGCCTTTCTCTGGCTCCTGCCTCCCATACCCAGCTGAACCACTTGCCAGTTAGAATCACTCATTGTTTCCCCAGGATGGCTGTTTTGTTTCTATACATGAGGGCCTACCCTTTTCTTCCTGGAACACTTTCCCTGCCCATCTTCCTGTCTTTCAAGGTCCCACTCGGTCAAAGGCCACCAGCTTCAGGAAGCCAAGGGGTGGGGGGAGTGATGGTTTATGTCCAGGAGGGCACAGCACCATGATTTCCTCTTTGCAATCCCTACATTTCCTAGCACAATGCCTGGCACACCAGACAGGCTGTTCATACAGAGCCCGCTTGTTGAACAAATGGTGACTCTCAGGCCTCTTCCCTGTCTGAGACCCTTCCAGGACTCCCCTACCTCTGTGCATCCCTCCATATCCATCTTGCCCCACCTCTTTGTGGCAGCTTCAACTGGTTGGGGTACCTGATACTCCCTCTGATTTTATGCTCTGAGGCTCCTGGCTTCCCCTCCCTTTATCCTCTTGCCTTTCAGGAAATTGTCAGATTCCCTGTGTCACAGAGTGACCGGGGAAAGCAGTTGTCGGGATGGACCAGGGAACCCGACACTCACCTGCCATGACAGCCGTGTGCTTATGGGTGGGGTCAAAGGGGCTTTGGCCTTTCCCCTCCACAACCCTGTCCTCCGAGATGGGCAACAGTTTGGAATCTTGGAGTTCCTAGAGGGGAGAAAGTGGCTGGGGGGGGGGGGCCAGAATGCCAGAGAAAGGAAAGGAGGGACGTGAGGGAGGAAGGGGTAGAGGGTGCAGAGGAAAATTGACCTGGAGCTCGGAAGCTCACAAGGACACTGGGCCGCAACATCAGAGTTTTTCAGAGCTGCAGAGGATGAGCTGGGGGTGGAGGTGAGGTGGGGCCTGAGAGCCGGTGCCAGGCAACTCACAATGAAGGTGCAAGCAGGGCTGAAGGCGAACGTGCCGCAGGCGTAGAGGTGGGTGGCGTTGAAGGACACCAGGACACGAATAAAGTTGAAACACTGTGTCTGGGGGAGAGAGAGAGTTCAGGCCTCCAGGACACTTGCCCCAGACTCCCGGCCCCTGGAGGACTGCTCCCCCACTCGCCAGTAGGGAGAAGGGCTGGGCAATGCTGAGGCAGTCCCCATGGAACAGCAGGCCACGTGATCATGATCCTCTAGAACACGATCACTCAAGCAAGCGTCCTCTGCTGCCTGCCTCACCTAAGGTCATCCAGTGATGGCCTGGGGACACCAGGGCTCTCTTCCAGAGCCCCAGTATCACCACCCATACTTACCTCATTGCTCTTCCTCTTAAAGGCACATTCACTCTTTTTTCTGTCACTGGCTGGCCAGGGTATCTGAAGTAGGGCATTGGGAGAGGGGAGATGAAGGGAATGAGATCTTGAGTTCTCTGACCTACTACCCCTCCTTGGCTCTGGTGTGAAATCACCAGCAGGCATAATGGTTAGTTGCAGGCTGGTAGGCTGTAAGAACCTCACTCTGTGACCCTGGCTATTACTCTAATGATACTGATATTCATGAGGACACAGCTCCATGTAAGAACAAGGTCAATGGAATGAGACCTGAGCTTGAACCTAGACTCAGCCACTTACTGGTTGAGTGATCTTGGTCAATGGCACAGATTTCTGTACGTAAAGCACCTAATGCCATGCATGGTATACAAAGCACCAGCTGGAAACAAAACAAAACACATTTCCTGGGGAAACTGTTGAAAATTTTCGGTTCCTCACACCTCAGAGAAACTGTATTTTTAATCTGCCTCCCATATGTGCAGGTGGCCCGCAGACCACACACTGAGCAACACAGAGTGTGTTGAGATGCTCAGTGACTCTTGCTCCCTCCCTCCGTCTTTTCCTTCCCTCTCCCTTTCTCCCTCACGTTATTCCTGTGAGTAGGGTGACTATAATTTAACCCAGAAACTTCAGTGATTTCTTCCAGTGGGTAGATATCACATTATTGATATAGTTTGAGTCAATGTTTCTCTCATATATCAATTTCCATATCAGTCATTTTAACAATTAGTATTGGGGCTTTCCTGGTGGGTCAGCTGGTAAAGAATCCGTCTGCTAGTGCAGGAGATCCTGGTTCGATTCCTGGGTCGGGAAGGAGACCCTTGAGAAGGGATAGGCTACCCACTCCAGTATTCTTGGGCTTCCCTGGTGGCTCAGCTGGTAAAGAANTGGTGGGTCAGCTGGTAAAGAATCCGTCTGCTAGTGCAGGAGATCCTGGTTCGATTCCTGGGTCGGGAAGGAGACCCTTGAGAAGGGATAGGCTACCCACTCCAGTATTCTTGGGCTTCCCTGGTGGCTCAGCTGGTAAAGAATCTGCCTGCAATGCGAGAGACCAGGGTTCAATCCCTGGATGGGGAAGATCCCCTGGAGAAGGGAATGGCTACCCTCTCCAGTATTTTTGCCTGGAGAATTCCATGGACTATCCACCGGGTTGCAAAGAGTTGGACACGACTGAGCAACTTTCACTTTGTCAATTTCCATATCAGCCATTTTAGCAATTAGTATTATTCAACCAGTATTATTCATGGTACCCATGAAGTGTGAGGCCACTGTTGTGTTTCTTGTCTGTCATAAAAATCATACATGTATATGTCTATACCAAGAACTGCTAATCGGGAACTCATGTGGCAGATTCATGTCAGTGTATGGCAAAACCAATACAGTATTGTAAAGTAAAAAAAATAAAATAATAAAAAATAAAAATAAAAAAAGAACTGCTAATCGTTGCTGATGATAGATAACAGCAAATTGGGTAGTTATTCATGCATAGACAGCCCAGGCACAGGGCAGCTGTCAGCCCCCTCCTCACTTCCAGCCCGCACCCTTTCCCTGGCTTCTCACCATGTTCTTCAGCCTTGGCACCCCAGGATCCTCGATATTCAAGGCCAGAATGGCCTCTCGAGCCCCCACATAAAGAGTGCCTCCATCATCACTCAGGAGCAGAGTGTCAAAGTCCTGGAGGCCCTTTTGGTGGAAGAAGCTAAGAGCTCTGCGTCCATCCCCTGTTGAGAGGTGGTGAGAAGGGGTGAGTGATGAGAAGGCAGCGGGCAAGCAGCTGATTTCTGAGAGAAAAGCAGGGAAAGGAAAGGGTTGGCAGAGTGTGCTCCCCGCAGCCTTCGCAGCCGGACCCACTCTTCAGCAGCAGACCCTTGCTTTGCCCGACCCTGCTGACAGCCTAGGAGCACTGGGTGCTGAGCTCATAGTGGAGAGAAATGACAAGAGACAGGGCAGTAACAGCCTGGGACAGACGGAGGGTGGCCCACACTCAAGAGACAGACAGAGGGACAGGAAATAAAGTGAGGCACAAGGGATGTTCTTCCAGGCCTAGGGGGCTGCGGCTGGGGAGGACATGTCAGTCCTCACAGGCGGGGAGGGCAGAGAGCAGACAGACAGGAAGGTGTTGGCAGCCACAGACAAGAAGGCTAGAGGTAGACAGGACTATGTGTCAGAGTGACTGTGGGTTGCAGTTGTCCCAGCCACCAACCCCACTTTCCTTCCCTCCTCTACAGGAAATTTCCACCACGAGAACCACTGCCATAGGTGGAACAGAAAGAAAATGTTTTTCTCCTGAGTTTCCTACAGGCGCCTAGATATCACCTGGACTGGGGATTTCGGCTGGCTGTGGGAGATTCCCTGAGGTCTCCCCATCACTGTGATGTGGCAGAGGTGGGCGTGTGTGGCCGGTCCCCTGGGACATAGGTTCCCTGGCACATCAGCGCAGAGAGATGAGCTTCTCAAACTCTCTCTCTCTCATGAGCACATTTGCACTTTTGCATTAGAGGACTGATCAGCTAACTGTTAGCTCCGGAGGCTCAGAGAATATTAGTACCAACCACGAAGAGGAGTTGGGGCAAGGTGCCAGAGAGGCTGGCCTCCCCGGAGCTGTATAAACCCCTCTGTCACTGAACTGATCACCCTCAAGTATGGTTGTGTGACGGCCCACCTGCCTGCCCCTGGGGACCATCAGCACCTTGGGGGCAGGGTTTATGCTGTTATCCCAGCACCTAACACAAGGGAGTCTTTTCCATCAGTGGGCAACATGCATTTCCTTTACCACGTTGCCCCAGAAAGATGTTAAAGACTCAGCCATGCCCAGGAGACCCTGCCCCTACAACTCCGACAGGGCCCATGTCCTTTCTTGAGTCTTTTCCTTGGAGGTGGAGGGCCAGCAGCCCCTACAGCCTCAGTAAGAAACCAGCCAAGCTGTGCCTACAGGGTCCCAGGGTCCATATCCAAGCCAGGCTACTCTGGGTTCTTATATTCCTGGTGTCCACAGTATTGGACACAGCGTGGTCCAGCATCATCTGTGTACTTTGTGTCCTGGGTCACCAGGTCCACAGATTCCCTTAAGCCGCAAATGTCCTTGGGGCATTTGAGGGCATGAAAGCAGTTATGGGTTTGAAGTGCCCAGTTTGATAACAGTGACACTGAAAGAGGGAAAGAGAAATCACCAGTTCTGGAGAACCAGAAGGCACATCCCCCTCCGGCCCCCTGCTCCTCTCACCTCCCTGTCCTCAGTCTCTCCCCCAAGTGAGTTTCATCATTCACTCCTTTCTCAGCCTGAATTTCTATTTCTGGCTGTCTCTCTCCCTGATGCCCTCTGCCTCTCCATGACTTATCTATTGTGGTTTCTCCAAGTCTAATTTCCTACCCCTCTCCTTCCCTTCTCTCTTTGCTTCCTCCATCCGCCTCGAGCCCGGGGCTGCCATCCCCTACTTCCTGATCATCAGATCCTTACCTGCATAGTATTTGACCCTGGGTGTGGGTCCCTGCCCTTCACCCCTCGCAGCTGTCGGTGGTGGCAGGAACAGCAGGAGCAGCTGGAAGAGGAAAAGGCCCAGGAAGCTCCAGGAGTCCAGGCCCAGGGCTGGAAGGGCCATGCTCAGCCAGGGGCTGTCACTGGACGTCTCTGGGGAAACAGGCACCGGGTACTCTCTGGGTGAGCAGTCCTTACCACATCCCCCCTGGGAACCAATCAGAGAGCCCCAGGCAGCAGAAGTGTGTATGGCGGGTGTGTGTGTGGGGGGGGGGGTGCTAGGGGAACGGGCCAGTTTCCTCTCCAGCGTGCCCTCAGAGAGTCTCACTTCCATCATTCTAACAGGCTCTCTCTGCCCCACTCTCCCCTCCGAGTTGAAGTCCAGTTGCTCCCCATCCCTTTTGATCTCTTTGCACCAATAGCCCGGCTCTGCCTTTCCTCACCTTACTCTCAAGGAAGTCCTTCTTGTTATCTACTCTTTGCCTTTCCTCCTCCCATAGCCCAGATCCCAAACCATTGCCTGGTCCTAGCTCTGGGACTTTCTAGGGAGCAGATTCCTGCACTCACAGTATAGGTTCTTCAGACGTGATTCTCCTGGTGCTTTCAGGTCTCTTGATATCCAGGGCCTTGTACTCAGCCCCACCCTCTGATGACCCAAACAAGAAGACCAGGTCTGAATAGGCCTGCTCTGTTCTCTGACTCTGAGGCCTACAGGCCTCTTCTTGCAGAGAGGAGATGGGAGACCAGCCCTCCAGGCTGGCTACTAGCATCACACGAAAGTGGCCCAGGGCAGGGAGCGGCTGGTCGTCTCCCAGCCTCTGCAGCTGCCCCCCTCTCTCTCTGGTCTTAGTGCTGCTGCTATTTGTCTCCCCGGTCTCTGCATAATCCTCCCCTTGGACTGCTACCTCTCCAGTCAGCCGTCACATCTCACGTACCGTTGAACCAGTCACAGCATAGAACCCAGGTGTCCAGACTCTTGGGCAGGGGGTGCCATCCAAGAGAAAGAAGAAGGGAGGGCTCCCAGGCCCCAGAGGTGGGGGACGGGAGGCTCAGCCTGGCTGGGCCAGGAGCGCGGCCCTCCAGGTACCCATAGTGGCAAAGCCCGCACTGGGAGCTCTGGGCAAGGGAAACCAGAATTTCCACCTCTCGAGTTGTGACAGATCCCCGGCTTGGGCGGAAGCTGGTTGACTGGGAGGAGAATAAAAGGAGACACACCTCTCTCTTTGGCCCTCCTCTCACCTGTCTATCAAGAAAGTTTAAAAGGCCAGAAAGTTTCTAGGTCATTTCAGCCATTCCCCTGTCCCTCTATCTTGTCACAGCCGGTCTAACAAGCCTAGCAGGGATTTTACCTCTTGCTCAAGATTTCCCAGATAGGAGACATGACACCATCTTTCATATTCCTCTTTTCACTTACCCACAGGTGGGGTCTCTCCACTCCTACCAACAGGGAAATCCCTGAAGTGGAATAACCTTTCAGACCTCCCACGTCCAACCGAGCCACAGTCTTTAAAAAACAATACAATTGTGAACAACAAGGACCTGCTGTATGGCACAGGTGGCTGCTGCTGCTAAGTCGCTTCAGTCGTGTCTGACTCTGTGGGACCCCAGAGACGGCAGCCCACCAGGCTCCCCCGTCCCTGGGATGCTCCAGGCAAGAACACTGGAGTGGGCTGCCATTTCCTTCTCCAATGCATGAAAGTGAAAAGTGAAAGTGAAGTCGCTCAGTCGTGTCTGACTCTTAGCGACTCCATGGACTGCAGCCCACCAGGCTCCTCCATCCATGGGACTTTCCAGGCAAGAGTACTGGAGTGGGGTGCCATTGCCTTCTCCAGTATAGTACAGGGACCTATATTTAATACTTGTAATAACCTATAATGGAAAACAATCTGAAAAAGAATATGTTTACATATAATCTGCCTGCAATGCAGATTGACCCGAGCTCAATCTCTGGGTCGGAAAGATCCCTTGGAGAAGGAAATAGCAACCCACTCCAATATTCTTGCCTGGGAAATACCGTGGATAGAGGAGTCTGGTGGGCTACAAGTCCATGGGGTCGCAAAGAGTCAGATACAACTTTGCAATTCAATAACAACCAACTCCAGTATTCTTGCCTGGAGAATTCCATGGACAGAAGAGCCTGGTGGGCTGCAGTTCATGGAGTCACAAAGAGTCAGACACCACTGAGCGACTAACGCTTTGAATTTTCTTATCTATATATACGTATGTGTATGTAAAACTGAATCACTTTGTTGGACAATCTCCTCTTCTTTCTCTCTTTTTTTTGGGCCACACTACTCAGCAATGTGGGACCTTCCCCAACCAGGAATCAAACCCCTACACCCTGCATTGGAAGCATGGAGTCTTAACCACTAGACCACCAGACAAGTCCACATTTTGCTGTACATTTGAAACTAATACAACATTGTCAGTTAAATATACTTCCATTTAAAAAAATGATTTAGGGGCTTGCCTCTTGGTTTAGTATCTATGAATCCACCCTGCAAGGCAAGGGACACAGTTTCGACGCCTGGTCAGGGAACTAAGGTCTCACATGCCTTGGGGTAACTGACCCTGCATGATAGCTAGACCCAAATAAATAAATAAATATTTTTTTAATGATTTAAACAGTTTTTGTAATGAATAAAACAATTGCATGAGGCTCTCATCCATGGCTTTGCTGAGAAAATTCCTTTGTAGTCTTATCTCCAGCACTCTTAGGGCAGCATCAGGCCAGTGGGAGACCCAGAAAATTTTCCATCTGTGCTCATACTTCTGAGGCACCCAAAGGCCCGATGGTGGCTGCTCACCCCTCCCTTAGGGCTCCGGGGATCTCATAATGCAGGGTTAATGAGGCATCTAGCACCAAAGGCTTCATGACCTAGAAAGTGGGTAGTTTCCTGCTCACTCAGCGCCAGCTGACTGCTGGTTACAGAGCACAGTCGTCCCAGAGCTAATCCGACTCTAATAAATAGACCACCTCCTTAAATGCATATTTCTCATGGTCAGGAAGTCTTTCCTGCTGTGTAACACCCCCNATTCTCCAGGCAAGAATACTGGAGTGGGTTGCCATTTCCTTCTCCAGTGCATGAAAGAGAAAAGTGAAAGTGAAGTCGCTCAGTCTGTCCAACTGTTAGCAACCCCATGGACTGCAGCCCACCAGGCTCCTCCGTCCATGGGATTTTCCAGGCAAGAGTACTGGGGTGGGGTGCCATTGCCTTCCCCGAGTGACTCACACAAGCGGTGATAATGCTGTGGGTTACGGCAGAAGCAAAGAAAATGGGGGGGAAAAAATCCAAAGTGAGAAACAATTTGAAGGAAGAACTGACAAGATGCAGTAAGTGACCAAACAGGAAACAGGTGCTGATTTCTGAATTCCCAGTGCCTAGCATAATGCCTGGAAAACCCCATGGACAGAGGAGCCTGGTGGGCTGCAGTCCATGGGGTTGCTAAGAGTCGGACATGCCTGAGCGACTCCACTTTCACTTTCACTTTCCTGCACTGGAGAAGGAAATGGCAACCCGCTCCAGTGTTCTTGCCTGGAGAATCCCAGGGACGGCGGAGCCTGGTGGGCTGTCGTCTTTGGGGTCGCACAGAGTCGGACACGACTTAGCAGCAGCAGCATAATGCCTGGCACTCTCCTAGATACTTGAGTGTTCTCTGGACTGACCAGCATTTCTACAGAATCCTTTTGACATATATTTGGCCCTCACAGCAGACTTGTGGAGCTGGTGTAATAGACGCTATTTTGTATATGAGGATACTGGAGATCAGAAGGAACAATGCACCCAAGTTCATCGAGGTAAAAATGTAGCAGAATTAGGCCTTCAACCAACATATTTAATTCTAGTTTTTAAGATTTAAAGTAGTTGTTAACCAAGTGTGTGTGCGTGTGTGTGTGTAGAAATAGCACAGATACGCAAGATAAAATGCTAACATTTGGTGGATTTGGGTGAATGTCTATATGAGAATTCATGTTATTTCTGCAACTTTCTGTAAGTCTGAAATTGTCCCAAAAAAGTTAGGAAATAAGAAATGAAATAGGAATGAATACTCCCATGATCTCACTAATAAGACTGAAAGGAAGACAAGGCAAAGACGTATTTCCTCAAGGGAATTTGTTATGGCTATGGAAAGTCTGTCTGCTTAGGCAAGAACAGAAAAGGAACTAAAAATGCTTCTGTGAAAGAAGTGAGCTGAATATACAGATTTAAATACCACCCCCTATTGGTGACAGCTGAGTCACAGAAGAGATAAACTCTCAGAGGAGTGATCAGACAGGATAACTAAGCCCTGTAATTAACTATCACATGTACAGCAGGCACAATGGCGTGGTCCCTCAACACTGGCTGAAAAAATATCCTATGGAAAACAGGAAAAATAACACCAGTCTGAAAGAACAGCACAGCTCTTTAATTTTTTTTTGTTAACATGGTGTTTTCTGGAACTGGATAAAATCCTGACCTTGTGAATCATTCAAATCAAGTATACCCAGATTGGTCCTCTCAAATACTGCTGCTCAAAGTATAAATTGTCACAATTTCTCTGGATATAAAAGACTTAATTACAATTTTAAAAACATCCAGTCCTTGGATGCAGGACCTCATCTAAGAATTTACCAGAAACAAAAAAGAAAAAATTTTTTTAAAAAAGTGGGGGGAGGGAATAACCTGAGATATTAACAAAGGAATTTACACAGAGACTTATTCACAGTTTTCCTAACCTCCCCCGTAAAATACATATACAAATTCTAAAATATGGGGGAAATGGCAAGTAAATTATAGTATATCAACCATATAGATAATTACATAATGTTTATGAATAACTCTTTTTTAGAACCCAGTCTTTAAAGTATCTTTTTCACATTTTATTCTGAAATGAAGAAACAATGAAAAGTTATTCAATTTCACTTATGTACATATATGTGTGAGAAGGATACAATGTCAAAACTATTTTTATTTTTTGTCTCTAAACTTCCTTTCTGGAAAAAAATTTTACTTCTTAGACATGTGTTATGTTAATTCTTAAATGAATTTTTCCAGTAGTAGAGTAGTAATTTTTGTTCAGAATTCAAGTTTTCTTGAGCTATAATCAAACACCTTTGAGTTTGCTTGGGCTAAGTTTTTCTGTTTTTGTCTTTTTTTCCAAACTTTAAACTTTTTACTTTGTATTTGGATATAGCCAATTAACAATACTGTGGTAGTTTCAAGTGAAGAGCTAAGGGACTCAGCCATACATATACATGTATCCATTCTCCCTCCAACCCCCTTCCCATCCAGGCTGGCACAAAACCCAGAGTTCCATGTGCTATATAGTAGATCCTTGTTGGTTAAAGACAGTAAAATGCTAAGAATAAAGTTAATCTAAGCTAAACAAAAACTGTATATGCAGCAAGCTTTCAACTAAACATCTATACAGGCATAGGATTCCCTTGTGGCTCAGCTGGTAAAGAATCAGCCTGCAATGCAGGAGACCTGGGTTTGATCCCTGGGTTAGGAAGATCCCCTGGAGAAGGGAACGGCTACCCACTCCAGGATTCTGGCCTGGAAAATTCCATGCACTGTATAGTCCACGGGGTCGCAAAGAGTTGGACATGACTGAGCAAATTTCAGAAGATTATATAGCTACTTCTAAACAATATGTTATAGTAAACCTATAGAGAAGAACAAGGGAAAGATTTAAAATTAAAAAGGATAGTGGGGTGGGTGGAAGTAGCACAGAAGAATGGGGCACACAGAGGAAAAACCGGCAGTGGTTATCTTCTCTTTCTTAAGTTGGATGCTGGTTTTTAGACGTTCATTTACTATGTTTCATGGCTTACATAAATGCTTTCTGTGGTCTTCTAAATGTATCAAATTATTATTTTTTAAAAAATAAGATTTATTTTTATTTATTTGACTGGACTGGGTTTTAGTTGCAGCATGTGGGATCTAGTTCCCTGACCAGGGATTGAACCTGGTCCCCTGCTTGGGGAGCACAGAGTCTTAATCACTGGACCATGAGGGAAGTCCTTAAAAGTATCAGTTACTAAAAATAAGAAGAAGAAAAAGCAAAACTTGTGAAAATGTTGAAAAACAGAGCTGTGTTCACATTTGCACTTTTCAAATATTCAAAATAACCAAAAATCAGTGTCTATTTTATCAATGATAGTCATACTTTTCAATATACGTATTCAAAATAGTAAAAATAGACCTTTTATATTTAATTCCTGATGTTCAAGCTGGTTTTAGAAAAGGCAGAGGAACCAGAGATCAAATTGCCAACATCTGCTGGATCATGGAAAAAGCAAGAGAGTTCCAGAAAAACATCTATTTTTGCTTTATTGACTATGCCAAAGCTTTTGACTGTGTGGATCACAATAAACTGTGGAAAATTCTGAAAGAGATGGGAATACCAGACCACCTAACCTGCCTCTTGAGAAATCTGTATGCAGGTCAGGAAGGAACAGTTAGAACTGGACATGAACAACAGACTGGTTCCAAATAGGAAAAGGAGTACGTCAAGGCTGTATATTGTCACCCTGCTTATTTAACTTCTATGCAGAGTACATCACGAGAAACGCTGGGCTGGAAGAAGCGCAAGCTGGAATTAAGATTGCTGGGAGAAATAATAACATCAGATATGCAGGTGACACCACTCTTATGGCAGAAAGTGAAGAGGAACTAAAAAGTCTCTTGATGAAAGTGAAAGAGGAGAGTGAAAAAGTTGGCTTAAAGTTCAACATTCTGAAAACTAAGATCATGACATTACATCATGAGAATCCCCATGGACAGGGAGCCTGGCAGGCTACAGTCCATGGGGTCGCAAAGAGTCGAACACAACTGAACGATTAAGCACATACATGGGACTCTCATGCCCTCCAAATTTTTTTTAAAGATGTTTTGAAGTGAATCATTTTTAAAGTCTATTGAATTTGTTACAGTATTGCTTCTGTTTTATGTTTTTTGTTTTTTTGGCCGTGAGGCATGAGGGATCATAGCTTCCTGACCAGGGATTGAACCTGCACCCTCTGCTTTGGAAGGGGAAGTCATAACCACTGGACCACCAGGAAGTTCCCCATCCCAATCTATTTTTTATTGATAAAAAAATATGTGAGATATATGTGTATGTACATATAGTTTAGTAATCTTATTAATGGCCTTCCCAGGTGCCACTAGTGGTAAAGAACCTGCATGCCAATGCAGGAGATTTAAGAGACGCGGGTTTGATCCCTGGGTCAGAAGATTCCCTGAAAGAGGGCATGGCAGCCCACTCCAGTATTCTTGCCTGGAGAATCCCATGGACAAAGGAGCCAGGCAGGATCACAGAGAGTTGGACACAACTGAAGTAACTTAGCATGCAGTGTTATTAAACTCTCTTATTGGTTTTGGTTTATACGTGCATAGTTTAGGCTTTTTTTAGAAACATAAATCACATCCCCTGTGAATAATGATACTTGATCTCTTTCTTTCCAATTTGCTTTATGTTTCTCTTTCATGCCCTATTGCCTTGACCAAGACATCAGCAGAGTATTAAATGAAAGTGATGAGTGAGCCCCTCACCTTGTATCTGAACATCAGAGAGAGGGCTTTTAGGATGTCCTCATTGACTATGATGTTTGTTGTAACATTTCATATTAGATTGAAAAATATAAAAATTGGTGGCATTTGACCATTTCTGACTTACAAAAACAGCAGTTTCATATATTCTAACATAATAGTTGCTCTTAGGTTAAGGTAGTTCCCTCCTATTCTGATGTTTCTTAAAGATTTGGAATACTTTTTTTTGTATTATGAATGGTGTGGGTTTTTTTTTTTCAAATGCTTTTTCTGCAATTACTGAGTTGACATATTTCCACGTTTCTTGTTATTTGCTTTCTAAATACTAGAACAGTCTTATGTTTCTGGATTAAACTCAATGTTTCTTATTTGATATTTTGTATTTATATTCTGTAATGAACATGTCCTGTGAACATGGATTATGAATTCATGTTGACTGAATTATGTCCTGTGACTTTATTTTATTGTACTGTGTGTTCAGATATTACCTGTGCCTGTTTGCTTTCTCTTTGCTATCTATAATTCTGATTAGTTTTCTCATGCTATTCTATGTATCTTATACCCTTTCACATTTTCCTTACTTTTGTCTCTCTCATGCATTCTGATTAATTTCTTCTGATAAATATTCCAAAGTCCCCTTTTGAGTTATTTATTTTTAACTCCTAAAAGTTCCATTTCAAATTTGTATGGCTATTTTTAACCAGTGTTTCAAGTTATTCATTATTTATTTTATTTTTATAAGCTGTTTTATAGTCCATGACTAATATGTGAAATCTTTATAGGTCTGTTTCTCCTTGCTCTTATTTTTTTCTACAAATTCTCACTCATGGTACTGTACTTTCCTGCCTTCTTTTTCATGATTTCTTTTGCCTCTTGCTTGTATTCCTTACAAAATTTTATGTGCTGGAATTCTTGAAGATTTGGAGTAGAGTTCCTAGTGTAGAGAGAACTGGCTTTTGCTCTCATCTGTCAGCTGTGGGTACTTATCCAGCCTGTCTAAAACTACTAGATTATTGGTTTCAGGTTTTGTTGAACACCCATATGTGTTATAAGAAATGTGAATTTGGGCTGTCTAGGCTCCAAAGCAGTGGAGAAGGCAATGGCAACCCACTCCAGTACTCTTGCCTGGAAAATCCCATGGACGGAGGAGCC
The DNA here is from genome assembly GCA_006410675.1 of Oreotragus oreotragus. Lineage (NCBI taxonomy): Eukaryota > Metazoa > Chordata > Mammalia > Artiodactyla > Bovidae > Oreotragus > Oreotragus oreotragus. The sequence goes on along the minus strand of SJYX01006265.1, from coordinate 195,509 downwards.
TGGTAGGCTGCAGTCCATGGGGTCGCAAAGAGTCGGACACGACTGAGTGACTTCACTTTCAATTTTCACTTTCATGCATTGGAGAAGGAAATGGCAACCCACTCCAGTGTTCTTGCCTGGAGAATCCCAGGAACAGGGGAGCCTGGTGGGCTGCCGTCTATGGGGTTGCACAGAGTCGGACACGACTGAAGCGACTTAGCAGCAGCAGCAGCAGGCTCCAAAGGGGCAGCTTATTATTACATCTTCCTGAGGGAATCTCCTCTCTCTCTCTTCTCAGTACAAAGACTTAGAGAATAGTTTTCATTGCAGTTCCTTGAGACTATAACCCTTTGGGTTCCCAGTGTTATGATGAGGACTTTTGTGTAGACTCTGCCTTTTAGGCAGGCCTTTGGTTTCTTCTCCTGTATTCATGCCCCAGAGAAGTGTGACACTGAAGTTGAAGTTCACATCAGTTTGGCCACTATTCTCAATGTCAAAGACTGCTCTGGTGCACTACTTACCTCTCTGGGTTTCCATCTTATTGCCTATGTTTTCCTGTCTTTCTTGCCTGCTATCAGCTCTTTTAATAACTTTTTTAATCCAGTATTTAAAATTTTTCTCAGCAGGTGGGTCAATCTGAAATATTTTGCCTACTGTATTACTGGAAACTAAAGTCCAGAGGCAATATTTTTTGCTTTTTTACTGTATAACTGGTTTTCTTTTTTAAATTAATTGGAGGATAATTACGATATTGTGATGGTTTCTGCCGTACATCAACATGAATGGGCCATAGGTATACATGTGTCCCCTGCATCCTGAACCCCCTTCCCACCTCCCTCCTCACCCTATCCCTCTAAGTTGTCCCAGAGCACCAGCTTTGGGTGTTCTGCTTCATGCATCAATCTCGCACTGGTCATCTGTTTTACATATGGTGGTGTATAAGTTCCAATGCTATTCTCTCAAATCATCCCACCCTCTCCTTTTCCAGAGTCCAAAAGTCTGTTCTTTACCTCTGGGTCTCCTTTGCTGCCCTGCATGTAGAATCATCAGTACCGTCATTGTTAATATACAGTATTTGTCTTTCTCTTTCTGATTTACTTCACTCTGTTCATACACCTCATTAGAACTCACTCAAATGTTTTCCTTTTTATAGCTGAGTAATATTCCATTGTATATATATATACCACAACTTCCTTATCCATTCATCTGCCGATGGACATCTAGGTTGCTTCCATGTCCTGGCTACTGTAAACAGTGCTGCAGTGAACACTGGGGTACATGTGTCTCTTTCAATTCTGGTTTCCTCGGGGTGTATGTCCAGCATTGGGATTGCTGGGTTGTACGGCAATTCTATTCCCAGTTTTTTAAGGAATCTCCACACTGTTCTCCATAGTGGCTGTACCAGTTTGCATTCCCACCAACAACGTAAGAGAGGGTTCCCCTTTCTCTACACCCTCTCCAGCATTTATTGTGTATAGACTTTTTGATGATGGCCATTCTGACTGGTGTGAGATGATACCTTGTCATTTTGATTTGCATTTCTCTAATAATGAGTGATGTTGAGCATCTTTCAATGTGTTTATTAGCCGTCTATATGTCTTCTTTGGAGAAATATCTGTTTAGGTCTTTTGCCCACTTTTTGATTGGATTGTTCATTTTTCTGGTATTGATAGCTGCATGAGCTGCTTGTATATTTTGGAGATTAATTCTTTGTCAGTTGTTTCATTTACTATTATTTTCTCCCATTCTGAGGGCTCTCTTTTCACCTTGCTTATAGTTTCCTTCATTGTGCAAAAGCTTTTAAGTTTAATTAGGTCTGATTTGTTTATTTTTGTTTTTATTTCCATTATTCTGGGAGGTGAGTCATAAGGATCTTGCTTCACTCTGTTATATGTGTGATTTATGTCGGAGAGTGTTCTGCCTATGTTTTCCTCTAAGAGTTTTATAGTTTCTGGTCTTACATTTAGGTCTTTAATCCATTTCAAGTTTATTTTTGTGTATGGTGTTAGAAAGTGTCCTAGTTTCATTCAGTTGACCAACTGACTACTTTTCTATTATGATACCTATCATTAAGTCAGTGAATATAATTAGCAACCCTCAGACTCAAACTTGGGGTTTCCCTGGTGGCTCAGATGGTAAGAATCCTCCTGCAATGCAGGTAGACCTGGGTTCCATCCATGGGTTGGGAAAATCCCCTGGAGGAGGGCACGGCAACCCACTCCAGTATTCTTGCCTGGAGAATCTCATGGACAGAGGAGCCTGGCAGGCTGCAGTCCATGGGGTCGTAAAGAGTTGGACACAACTGAACGACTAAGCACAGCACAGCACAGGCTCAAATTTACTTATTTCCCCAGGGAAGCTGAGACAGAGCCACAGAGAGAATCATATATTAATATATTCTGCTACTTAAGCAAGATGGTATCCTACTCCATTCTGGCCCATCATTTGGCAGTGATGAAGATCATACCCTTGACTTTGCAGAGGGGTCCCTAGAGAATCTCTTATTCTCTTCCCCAGTGTTAAGCATTATACTCAGCCCTCTGGATCCCTGGGTCCTGTATTTGCAGAACCAACTAACTGCAGATCAAAAATACTCAGAAAAAAAAAGTAGAACCAGAAAAGTAAAACTGGAATTTGCCACACACCAGCAACTATTTACATGATATTTACATAGTATTAGGTATTATGAGTAATCTAGACATGATTTAAAGTATATGGCTGGCCAATTCATGTTGATGTATGGCAGAAACCATCACAGTATTGTAAAGTAATTATCCTCTAATTAAAAATTAAAAACAGTATATGAGAGAATTGTGTAAGTGAAATGAAGTCGCTCAGTTGTGTCCAACTCTTTGTGACCCCATGGACTGTAGCCTGCCAGGCTCCTCCGTCCATGGGATTTTCTAAGCACGAGTACTGGAGTGGGCTGCCATTTCCTTCTCCAGGGGATCTTCCCAACCCAGGGATCAAACCCAGGTCTCCTGCATTGCAGACAGGCACTTTACCATCTGTGCCACTGGGGAAGCCCAAATTCTACAAATACTACACTGTTCATGTAAGGGATTGAGCATCCATGGATTTTGGTATCTTCAAGGGTCCTAGAATCCACCCCCCTTGAATACAGAGGGATAAATGTATTCATATGGTGCCTGCCATGACTTACAGCTTCCACTTGTAAGATTTCTTCTCTCCCTAACCCATGTCCAGGTGTGTCTGAATCAAAATGCTCAGTGGTAATCAGACAGGGTGATTCTCCTCCCCCCTTCCCTGCTAGGGCACATGGAACAAAGTCTGAAGAGCTGTCAGTTGTCAGTCACTCTAAGTTCTGGTTGTCAGAACTTAGAGTGACTCAAGGTGGGACTGCTGCTGGGATCTACTGGGCAGATGCCTGGGATGTTACTAAACAGTCCACCCAACAAAGAATTATCTGGCTCCAAATCTGTACTGTGCTGAGCTTGAGACATGCTGGGAATTGATGAACCCAGGTTTTTCCCATAAGAGGATGAATTCTTCAAATTGTAGGTGACAGAAAATACATCATCAGGCAAATGCAAAAATATGACATAGCAAGCTGGCATCACCTCTGGGCTGAGAGAAATTGTTCACAGAAATATTTAAGCAGTACATGTTTCAGTCATTGCAGTGCGTAAAACTGTCTTTAGGAACATGGACACAGTGTGACTTACTTAAGTAGAAAAGAAAAAAGTCCTAATTTCCAGTCCTGTTTCCCATAAGAGTGAAAAAATCACTAATTGTGTATTAAATGGTTAAGTCAGGGCATGTGTGCTAAGTCACTTCAGCAGTGTCTTAACTCTTTGTGACGCTATGGACCACAGCCCACCAGGCTCCTCTGTCCAATCCAGAACAATTAAAACTTCCACATTGACCAAAGGTCTCCCAGGACACCCATGTAGTGATTTGACTGAAATCTGATTATTAGAATTGCTGAGTCAGTATACATCACGAACAATTTCAGTGGCTTCCATTTAGGAGACCATTTTCCCTCAGAAAAATATAATTCACTAGCACTTGAGAAACAAAGAGATATTCTTCAAGATGATTCAGTCACATTTTAAAATTGATGTGTAACTTAGGACATAAAATATATAAAATTTCAATGATTCTGTACCAAATAAGATTGTACCAGCAGACTTGCTGAAGTCATTAATGAGAACAGGTGAAATAATTTCTAGGAAAATAATCAGAGTTCAATAGAGAAGTAAAAACACCATATATAACATAAAGGGTTTATTATGGGTCTTATTGTGGGCATGGTGGAGCAGGTCACGTAAGGCTGTTTTCTTTGCATCTAGTGTTGAGCTGGCAGTTCAGCCAGACCAGCAGTTGGAGGTGAGCTGGGCATAGATGAGACCAAAGACAAATGAGAAGCTGGATCTGTCTCTTTCAACCTCCAGCCTCAGTGCTGTGGGTAGCCTTCAGGAGAAGCTGGTTTTGCCATGGCACTGCATGTGTGCTTGTCCCAGAGAAGCTAAGGAGGGAAGCTGTCAGGAGATGCAGTGCCATGGCAAAACCAGCTTCTGAAGGCTACCCAAAGCACTGAGTACTGCCCCTGGCCAACAAGGTGAACCAGCAGATCAGTGGCAGCTCTCCTGATACTTTACAGCAGGGCTGTAAATATAGCAGCTAAAATAGCTGCTGCTTAACTTCTTTTTTAAAAAGATTAATTTATTTAAATTAGAGGATAACTGCTTTATAATATTGTGATGGTTTCTGCCATACATCGACATGAATGGGCCACAGGTATACATGTGTCCCCCCCATCCTGAACCCCCCTCCCACTTCCCTCCCAGATGTGTATAAGAGACAGCTTTCTTTCCAATTTGCTTTATGTTTCT
>SJYX01006265.1:153791-190616 GCA_006410675.1 Oreotragus oreotragus | reverse complement strand
CCATCCTGACCCTCCCTCCCACTTCCCTCCCTACCCCATCCCTCTGGGTTGTCCCAGAGCATTGGCTTTGAGTGCCCTACTTCATGCACTGAACTTGCACTGGTCATCTATTTTACATATGGTAATATACATGTTTCAATGCTATTCTCTCAAATCATCCCACCCTTGCCTTCTCCAAGAGTCCAGAAGTCTGTTCTTTTTTAGAAACGAAACATATTTAAATAAAAAACAAAATACAAAATAACTATTTTCAGAAAACAGAAATATTTAATCCTTTTCCCACAAATTATAAGTCACTTCAGCCCCAGAACGTAGTTTTCGATGCATGTGTTTGTATGCATGTGTTTAACAGACTGTTCATTAAACTGCTATTGCAAAGCAGAAGGTGGGCACAACCATCAGAGGAGGAAAAGATGTTGGAAAAGCCACACCTCGGAATCATTTGGAAATTTGACATTTTCTAGTTTTATCTTTTGACTTATAACTTCTAAGTATTTTCATTTCTTTACCACAATCTGTCCTTTCAAGAGAGAGAACTGTTAATAGAAGTGCAGACACGAAAATAATCTTTCCCACCCCTGCTGCAAGAGCCCGACTTTCTCAATCAAACCCACTCCCCCCTTCCTGAAACATGTCATCCAAAGTAATCTGTCACCCAGAAATTTTCCCTTTCTCCCAATACAGTATGCGACCAAGTTCTGTGACTTCCCTGCACCTCTAAATTCCAAGTATCACAGCCAGTGCCGAGTAAAACCTGAAAGATGAGAGCAGCAAAGGCCCCCTCTGCCAGTGCTAGGTTTCTTCTCAAGAATAATTATAACAGTAATCATAAAAAAAGCCTTGGTTCTCTGTAATTAGGGAAAAGGAAAGGCATTTGCCAGGATAACCCTGCCCTCTTCCTACATCCCACCCCTGCATGCCTACCGGGATGGAGTCCCTTCCACCCAGTAACCCTGCAGCACTGCTCCTGGCGAGGGCATCTGGCAAACATCCTCCAGCCAAGTGCAGCCCTGGCAAGGCGAGGACACCTTGGCGCCAAAGACAAGAAGGGGCCGCTCGAGGACACAGCAGCATCTCCAGGATTTCTGATCTCTCGTTTGTTCCCCATTACCACCCTGCCTCCCCCTGTCCTTCCACACCTGGGGGCTGAATGGAGGGTGGTGGCCTCGGGACATCTACGGGGCAAGGTGGGACAAGGGGAGTCTTACAGTCAGTGATTCCATCTGTCTGTCCTAAGACTTGCTGTCTGGAATCCTTCGCACTGCCCAGTCCGTTACCTCAAAAGTATAAATCAGTGTTCCTGATTTTCTTCTCTGATTCCGGTCACCAGCAGGCGGTTGCCGGCCATGAACTGCACATTCAGCACATTGCTCATCTGGCTGGTGTAGACGCCCAGGAGCTCACTGGACGAGCCATTGGCTGGCGCGCCGTTGTGTTTGCTCTTGATGTCCCAGATACGCACGGAGTTATCCATGGATGCTGACGCAATCAGGCTGCTGTCCAGGCTGAAGGTGACGCTGGTGATGTCATCCGTGTGGCCCTGTAGCTCTTTGTAGAGGGTCCCAGATGCCAGGTCCCACAGCTTCAGCAGCTGGTCCTCGCCCGCCGACACCAGGTACTGACCGTTGGGGGAAAAGGCCAGACAACGCACGGGGCCGCAGTGGCCCGTGAAGAGTCTCAGCGAGTTCCCCTGCTGGGTACTCCACAGCCGCACTGTCTTGTCTGTCGAGCCCGTGGCTAAATAGTTTGAATTGGGGTGGAACTTGACACAGTCCACATCCGCCAGGTGCCCGGCATAGATTCGCAGTGGGTAAGTACGATCAAACGACCACAGCTGTGCCGTGCGGTCGTAGGACGCGCTGGCAAAGAACAGGCTGTGTGGGCTGATGTCCAGGTCCCACACGGGGTAGGCGTGGCCCTGGTACAGCACAGTGTTAGTGAAGCTCTCCAGGTCCCAGTACCTGATGGTCGTGTCTTCAGAGCAGGAGAGCAGCGCCGAGCTGTCCGGGAGGAACCTGGTGCTGTACACCGGCCCACAGTGTCCCTGCAGAGCCTTCATCTCCTTGGCTGCCCTGTCCTCCTCGTCGACCTCGAGCGGATCATAAGTCAAGTGGATGTGGGACACGTCTACTTGATGGGGCTTGGATTTAAACTTGGAAGTCAGGCTCCACAGTTTTATACAGGAGTTGTTAAAGCCCGCGGCGAGCAGCTTGTGGTCCGGGGAGGCCTCCGCCGTGTTAAGCAGCTGCTCCGTGTTGTAGAAGGTGTAGGTGTAGATGGTGATGAGGGAGGTGGGGCCATCCTGGACGCACTTGATGGTCTCCTGAAGGATGTCCAGATCCTCCTCTTTCTGCAGGATGTACCTGGGCAGGTCGGTGGGCTCCAGGCTGCCGCCCTGGCCTCTGGAGGAGCTGCCCTGGCCTCTGGAGGAGCTGCCCTCACCACTGGAGTAGCCGCCCTCGCCGCTGGAGTAGCCGCCCTCGCCGCTGGAAGGGCCACCGCTGGCATAGAGCTGGGAGTCCATCCTCTCCGCGGGCTGCACGTCCAGGTGGATGTGCCAGGTGAGGACTCTGCACAGCGCGGTGTTGTTGTCACTCTGGAGATAGCCGAGAAGGTAGTTGTAGCCATCTTCTGGCAGACGAACCACGTACTTGTTATCCAGGAAGGCCCGCAGCCGGAAGTTAGACAGGATGTCTTGGATGGTCTGGGTGGTCTGGAGCTGTTCGATGACGTCCTTCTGGCAGGCATTCTGGAGAAACATTCCATGGAAGCGGCTGTAAAAGCTTTCCACTGTGCTCTTTGGACTGTTCTGGACCAGGTCGAGGTGGAGGTAGACAAAGAGAGGGTAGAGGAGAGGCATCAGTTCGTGGCTATGCTGGGAGTCAGAATCCATGAGAAAATCCCGCAGCCGTCCGAACTGTACTTCATATTGCTGGGGGTCTGCCTGGCAAGGGGCTGCAGACACTGTGTTGGCACAGCCAGATTCTGACTGGACTGCGAGGCTGGTAGCCATATCCTGGACGCTCTGTGACAGTCGCAGGCCTTGCTTCGGTGGGCCGTCCCCGCTCCGGTACTGCCGGCGTTTGAGGTAGCAGGACATGGCCGTCTGCATCTCCTCGGTGCGAAACTCCTCCATGACTGAAGATCTCAGGCGGCTTCTGCTTCCTGTGTCGGCTGCTGCCGCCGGGGTTGCCCCACAACCACTTCCGTCTTTCCCGGCAGGCTCAGCCAACCCCTCCCCGCCACCACCCCACTCCGCCCCTCCCTCTCCCCCNAATCCCAGGGATGGCGGAGCCTGGTGAGCTGCCATCCATGGGGTCGCACAAAGTCAAACATGACTAAAGCAACTTAGCAGCAGCAGCATTCTCACTTAAACATAGCATTGTCATAAAGGGAAGAAAGAGAAAAGGAAGTTGCTCAGTCGTGTTCGACTCTTCGCGACCCCATGGACTGTAGCCTACCAGGCTCCTCTGTCCATGGGATTCTCCAGCCAAGTGTACTGGAGTAGGTTGCCATTTCCTTCTCCAGGGGATCTTCCTGACCCAGGAACTGAGTCCAGGTCTCTGACATTATAGGCAGACACTTTCCGTCTGAGCCACCAGTCAAGCCTCCAAAGGCTGGCTTGTCAGGAGTGGGATAAAAGAAACTTTAAATATAAGCATTTGCAATTTTTTTTATAATTTCACATATGTGTTCATGAAATCATAATGAAGTTGATCTGGTAATCCATAAGATTTTCAGGCTGTAAACTGCAGAGGCTATATATGAGATAGGTGATTTCAGAAATGCAAGGAAGGAGTTTGGGAAGGGGGAAGAAAAGAAGAAAGGAGATAAGGTCTTTGAAAACAGAGTTTTCTGTGGAATCTCTTGAAAACATCTGGCATTCCAACCACAGCTATGAAGTTTGCCTTATCAGGCTTTGTTCTATCCAACAATTTTAGCTTCTAGATACTACAGTAATCTTTTTTTTTTTTTTGTCTTGCCATGCAGCATGTAGGATCTTGGTTCCCTGACCAAGGATAGAACCCTCACCACCTGCATTGGAAGCATGGAGTCTTATCCATTGAATCACCAGGGAAGTCCCCACATTTTAAAGATAGGGGAAGTGAGGCAGAGTAGCCAGAAGGAGAGGTAAACCAGGTCTGCCTCGTTCCAGAGTGAATCCCTTAGCTACAGTGTCTCTTAGCTGTCCTCCTCCTGCCCATGTCCAGGGAACACAACTCTGAGCAACTTGGATGGAGAAAGCAAGTTCTAGTTCCCCTGGGCTAAGAAACAGTGTCTCTGGGCTGAATCCTGACTCAAGAGGAAACAGAAGCCTGCAAGTCGTGCCTCCACTGGCTCCACAAGGGCCTCCCGGCTAGTTCCCTGAGGAGCCTGGTGGGGAGGAGGGCCACCTTGCCCCCATCACTGCCCATCTTGTACCAGAGTCTCAGGAGTCAGACTTCAAGCCGCACTGCCCTCTCTCTTGCTGCCGCACACAGAGCCAGCCCACAGTCAGGGCTGGCCTCCTGGGCACGAAACCTGGGCAGTCGCATGGGGGCCCAGGCTCAGTCTAAAGCCCAAGTGCTGCCGTCTTGTGAGCCTTGATTGGGTTTTTTTTTTTTTTTTACTAAAAAAATGTTTACTAATGTCTATTCCCACTTAAACATAGCACTGTCAGAAAAGAAACTTTAAATATAAGCATTTGCAATTTTTTAATAATTCCACATATGTGTTCATGAAATCACAGTGAAGTTGATCTGGTAATCCATAAGATTTTCAGGTTGTAAACTGCAGAGGCTATATATGAGATAGGTGATTTCAGAAATTTAAGGAAGACGTTTGGGAGGGGGTAAGAAAGGAGAAATGAGATAAGGTCTGTGGAATCTCCTGAAAACTTTTCTGGCATTCCACCTTGGAAAGATATTTTGGTAAATAGAATGTTTGAAAGTCTAGATTCTGAATGAGGGGCCCCACACTTTCATTTTGCACTGGGCCTGGTGAATAATATAGCACGACCTCTCACAACATCGAGGATGCTCAGAGCTGATGGGGTCCCACCCCCTCACTGTACAAATGAGGAAACCAAGGCCAGGGAGAGGAAATGTCTTGGCTGAGGCTAAGTAGGGCAGCAGTTCAGGTGGGGTGGCAGTAGGAAGGGGTCAGTGGTTCAGGACCAGGTTGTAGGGGCTATACCATTTCACAGCTGCACTGTGAGGGCTCCCCAACTCCTTTCTCTCCAAGCCCTGGGGCCCAACCTGGGGACCCCCATGACAGCTCTGCTGAGTTCAACCCTGACCTCCCAGTGGGGACTCCTTCCCCATGGCCCCTAGACCACATCAAATAATAATGCCTTTCTGGCCAGCCTTCAGCCCAGGATGGAAATCTAGGGGTGGGGATGGGGGTGGGAGAAGTTGCTTCCCATACCCGCCCCATGCTCACCCCAGGGTCTGTCTCTTCTGCACTCTGATGGAGCCTGGACACCTCACCACGGGAGGGGTCCTGAAGCCAGGAGAGAAGCCGCTCCTGGCTGTGCCAACGACCCAGCTGGTCTGATTCTTCCCAAGGGATGGGGGTGGGAGAAGTTGCTTCCCATACCCGCCCCATGCTCACCCCAGGGTCTGTCTCTTCTGCACTCTGATGGAGCCTGGACACCTCACCACGGGAGGGGTCCTGAAGCCAGGAGAGAAGCCGCTCCTGGCTGTGCCAACGACCCAGCTGGTCTGATTCTTCCCACCACCTCTCCCCCCAGCTTCAGGGAAACCCCAGAAGAGCACAGTCCTAGGGAACGTCAGCTTCCCGGGTCCCCTTCTTAGCCCTATCTACCCAGTCCCTCGTCATCCTCTTTTTTACAATCACAAGCAAGTCAAATCAACTTGTAATTAAAGAGTCAGACACGACTGAGCGACTGAACTGAACTGAATGTGTGTAAGGCACTAAGGATACATCCCCAAGCCTCTGCTCCCCCAGCACCCTGCACCCCTTCTCACCCCCACAGTCTCCAGCCTTCTTTCCGTCCACCCAACCCAATCCCCTTTAACCCCTTACCCAGTGCCTCCTGGGTTTCCTCCTCCTGTCCGACCAGTGCTGGAAGACTCTGCTGAGTATTGAACACAATGGCCTGAGCCCCTCGGTCTGCCCCCTCCTCGGGGCAGAGAAAGCGCCAGACAATGGACCGCCCCCTCCATTCTGAACTGTCAGCGCTTGGGCTCCCTTACCTGGAGCTTGGATATGCTGCTGCGTCTCCCTCCCTCTGGAATGCCAGGCTTCCTGTCTCCCAGTGCCTTCGTCCCTGCCACACCCCCGCCCCCCACCCCCAACCCCATCCCGCCTCACTGGTCCTCAGTCACCATGGCAACTGCATCTCTAAGTGGGAGGGACTAGAATCTCCCCATATTCTTCCTCCTCCTACTCGTGTCCCCCTGCGCCCCACCTTCTGCGGCTCCTGAATCCACATGTGTGGAGGACGCAGGGCTCTGGCTGTGGGGGGAGGTAGGAGGGGGAGCACACTAGCCTCTGGGGGTCCTTGCTCATCTCCCTTGCCCACTGTCAGGCAGACATCACGATGCAGATGTTCCCCAGCTTGGTTCAGGGGATTAGTTGAGGCCAATTCTCCTTTATGGTCAGTTTCTCTGAGTTTTCCCCCTTCTCTCAGGAACTATGTATATGTAAGGGTGTCACACCTGGATGCTGGCCAGCCTGACCCCAGGCAAACTGAGTTTGCCAGTGAGGATGCAAATGAACACACAAATACCTATGCAAATAAGCCAAGAGGCAAGGTCTCTGTCAAGGAGCCTGAGAAGCTGTCTCCTATTAATATTATCCTGGCCTGCACGGCAAGGGCTCCACTGCCAGGCTCAAGTTCTGCTGTTTATTTCTAAGCCACTGTACTAAGATGCCAGAAGCCTTTGGCTAACCCCCTGAGACCTAAAAGAAGAAGAAAGTTTGTGCTATAAGAGGAGGGACGGAAGGCAGACTTCAGAAAGGACTTTCCAGAGGATCAGACCAGATAGGGATTGAAAGAGACAAGCCTAAGCTGCATTCTTTCCTACTGTGAGGCAAGCAGGGGTCTGGGCAGAAGCTTTGGAAGCTGGGCCTGGTGTCCTCTACTAGCCCTGATCCCGGGCCACTATCTACCAGAGCTCCCTCCTGTCCCTGCTGGGCCTCACCTTCTTCACTGGTAAAATGAGGAGTTGAAAAAGCCCCTTCTAGGGGACTTCCCTGGCGGCCCAGTGGTTAAGACTCTGCAACTGCAGGGAACAGGGGTGCGACTCCTGGCTGGGGAACTCAGATCCTACATGTCACATGGCCAAAAATAGGAAAACAAAAAGCTCGTTCTCGATTGGTCTCTCCTGGTCTGTGGGAAGATTGTGAAAAGAGGCACCATGGGGCTGGAAAGCAGAGGCCCTGGATCCTGGGCCTGGATCCCTATAACTTGCTGTGTGATCTTGGGCAGGGCACCTGCCCTCTCTGATTCACATAAGTAAAATGATGGCTTTTCAGCTTACCTGGGAGCAGCTTGGCTCATCTCTAGACTTAGTATTTTTACAAAGAAGGAAGTGAGTGTTCTGGTGCCGGTCCAGGGCAGAGAGTTTCACAGGCCAGATGTGGTTCCCCTTAAGGTCTGGTTTGGGGTAGTGGGTGAGCATTTCCGCCTGGGGCAGGGCAAGAAGGGCATGTGTAGAAAGCAGAAGTGGACTAAGCAGAGATGCTGTCACATCCCCCACCACTTCCTGACAGGCCACCCTCTGTACCCTCAGCCCTGAGGCCCTGGGGATTCAGAGAAAGCCAAAGGATTCTTCCTGAGGCAGGAGGCAGATGGGCCCCTCAGGGTAAAGCGATAGGAAATCCATTCCATATGGACTGAAGCTCCAAGAAGAAAGTAACAGGACAGTTAAGAGAGGAGGCTGGGCCCTGCCCAGACCACGTACCACTCTTCTTTAGGGCACCTGTCTGACCACACATGCACAGAAAGGCTCCTTGGAGATCATGGGGAGTAATGCTAAGGGATGGCCTACCCATAGGCCTTTGCGATAGAGTCCATCTTGACCAAGAGATGCATGCGCAAACGCGGAAGGATCCTGAGACATATGAAATATGGACTGTGAAGCAGGCAAATAAAAATGATTGGCCAAACGAAAACCAGAAGAAACACCCCATAAAAGTAATTCCAGCTATCACGAGGGCGCGACTCAGGGACTCTCCCTCTGAGTCTGCCCGTGTGTCTATCCACACATACTGTACTCTTTTCCTCCAAATAAACACTTTACTAGCTTCACTGCTTTCCAGCCTTGTGGGAATTCTTTTCTGAAAAGCTGAAGGGCCAAGGCCCTTGTCACTGACCACTGGTCTAGTGGCTAGGATTTAGTGTTCTCACCTCTGTGATCTGACCTCAATCTCTGGCGGGGAAACTGAAGCCCAACTTCAAGCCACTGCAGGCCAAGGCCACTCGAAATCACTGTCCCCCAGGATTGCGACATACAGCAGGAGAGGAAGAAATGATTTGGAATCAAGGCGGCAGGGGCTAAAAGACACTGAAATTGAGCTAGGGCTGGACTGCAGAGACTACACCTGGGGGTGTCCTGGGCCCCTCCCCCAGTGCTTTCCCTTCTGGGGGCGCTGGTCCCAGTCCCTGTAGCAGAATTGGAAGGGACTACATTTCCATTTCTGAAGAGGGAGGAAAGTAGGGGAAGTCTACAGTCCCCCCTCCGCTTCTTTCCAGGTTGCCCAGCTGGGCTTCAGGGAACCCTCTCCTGGTTGTGACATGGAACTCAAAACTGCCAGGAAGGAGCTAAGCTGCCCCGTGAGGGGACAGAGACTTAGTCTCCGGAGGTAGCTGTGGCTGCAGTTAGAAATTTAGGGGGATGAGCAGGACAGCCGAGTCCGCTGTCTGGCTCTTGGGAGTAGAGAAGGAAGGAGGCGCCTTCTGCAGCCTCACCTCCACTTCCCCAGCCAGGGCGCACGATTGCACTGACTCTGGCTTGCTTAGGCTCAGTTTCCCCATCTGTGGGAAGACAGGGTGTCAGGGCCCTATGTCCTTAATTGAAGGAGGGGCAGGAAGTGATTGGACAGAGGTTAGCAAATGACAGTCCCAGGAAAATGAGATGAGGAGTGAAGGGTGAGGAAACGCAGGCATCCTGTCCCCCTAGGCTCTGTCCCTCAAGATCCCTGGGGTTACTCTTCCCCACTTTGAGGCCAGAGGACCACCCAGAGGGCCCCTTAAGTTATCCATTGAAGTTGGCACACCGATATTCCATGTCCACAGGGCTAGGAAACTGACATCCCACACCCCCCATCCCACCCCAGGGGCGGGGGTCCTCCTTCCCCACCACCTTCAAGCCTTACCCCCAGCCCAGCAGTGGAGACCCTAACCCAGGCGTCCAAGACTTCCAGCAGAGTCTGTACCGGGCAGGGGGCGGAGCAGAGGCAGGCAGGGAGGGGGAGGGGGTGGGGACCCTGCCAGCCCCCTCCAATGTCCCAGTTCCCAGGCAGCTCTTAAAGGGACCAAGGAGAATTAGCTAGGGGCAGCTTAAGGGGGTAGGTGTAGAGGAAAGTGGGTGGTGGGGAGAGGATTAGGTCTGCCAGGGACAGGAGGACCAAAGTAGGGGGCCGACACATCCCCTCTTCCTCCAGAAACCCCCAGACCCCTCAGTCTAGCCTTTTCCTCATCCCTTGTGACCCCCATTTTGGCCATCCGCGTATGACTACCACTTCCTCAAATCCTGGCCCCTATTTTCCCTTGGGTCCTTGCCCACTTCCTCCCCCCTTCCCCATATTCATGCCACCCAAGTCTCCGGTGGGAGCTGCCAGCTGGCACTGACTGGTACTAAGCACGGAGACTCAGCCCAAGGATTGTAAGGGCCCGAGGCCTGGCCCAGAGGGGGCGGGGAGGCCTCAGAGTCCCTCCAGAGCTGGGGGGGGTGGGTGGGGAGCAAGAGGCACCCTCCCCTCTCAGCTGCCTTCTAAGTCTTGTTTCCTCCATCCCTCTGGCTGGGCAGGGGGCACAGAGGCATTGGAGAAACTAAGAGACAAAGGGTCCTGTCTCAGCCCCTCCCTCTCCTGCTCCCTGATAGGCTGTCAGGGTGGTGACATAGAAAAGGGAAATGGATTAGCCAGTTACTTCTGGGCCTGGAGGGGCAGGGGGCAGCTGAGAGACACACACATATAAGGAGAGGGGAAAAGAAGTGGAAACCGAAAGACATCAGTGAGCCAGCAGAAAACCTCAGCTCTTGTATCACTGCTCTGCTCAAAAATACCCCCTGGCTCCCCAGTGTCCTCGGCATTAATTTCAGGCTCCCTGATGGTGTTCTAGGCCTCCTCTCATCCCTTCAGCCTGGGAAGGCTCTGCCCGGTCCACCTGGACTCTGCCTTTCCTCAAGTATCAGTTTATTATGTTTTCTGTATCGTTTTTTCTTATTCTTTTGTTTTTCTTCTTTTTTTTAATAAGAAAAAAATAAAAATATTTTTTTAAATGAGAAAAAATTCATTTTTAGTCTTTTTCAAGTTTTAGTTTAAACTGCCGGGGAAGGCAATGGCACCCCACCCCAGTACTCTTGCCTGGAAAATCCAATGGACGGAGTAGCCTGGTGGGCTGCAGTCCATGGGGTCGCTAACAGTCAGACAGACTGAGCGACTTCACTTTCACTTTTCTCTTTCATGCATTGGAGAAGGAAATGGCAACCCACTCCAGTATTCTTGCCTGGAGAATCCCAGGGATGGGGGAGCCTGGTGGGCTGCCGTCTATGGGGTCACACAGAGTCGGACACGACTGAACTGACTTAGCAGCAGCAGCAGCAGCAGTTTAAACTGCATCCCCTACCTGGGATGGTGTTTCTTCTCATTTCTACCTGGTAGAAAACTTCCCACCTTGCCATGCCCTTCTCCCAAAGGATCCCTTCCTTTGCAAAGTCCTCCTGGGCCCTCCCACAGTATTCTGAGTTGCTGCACTCTCTTCTGGGAGTCAGGAATCCTGGGCTCCTCCAGCAGTGAACTGGGTGACTTCAGGTAAACCTCTGGGTCTGCTGTCTCGCTTAAAACGGGACTACTAATAGCCTGCCCCCTAGTGGTGAATGTGCAAATTGGTTTTATCGTTTTGGAAGCAATTTGGCTGGAGGTCTCAGGTTCTCCAGAAGTGCTCACACTGAGTCTGTTTCTGAGTCTATGAATTTACAAATACTTATAAAGCACCTACTAGGTTGTCAGACACTTCATTAGGTACTGGAGATTCAGACAGACAAAAACACCTGCCCTGAGATGTATGTATTCCGGTATGGAAGACAGTTGATGAACAGATACACACAAGAAATATGTGCAGTGAAAGTGAAGTCGCTCAGTCGTGTCCGACTCTTTGCGACCCCGTGGACTGTAGCCCACCAGGCTTCTCCGTTCATGGGATTCTCCAAGCAAGTGTGCTGGAGTGGGTTGCCATTTCCTTCTCCAGGGGATCTTCCCGTCCCAAGGATCGAACCCAGGTCTCCTGCACTGTAGGCAGACACTTTACCGAGCCAGCAGGGAAGCCCTGAAATATGTGCAGTGATGTTAAATGCACTAGAGAAAAAGTAAACCAGGGAGGGTGGCTCAGAAATTGTCAGGCTGAGAATGAGGAGTATGTGCATGTTCAGTTGCTTCGGTGGTTTCCAAATCTTTGTGACCCCACGGGCCCCGCCAGCCTCCCTTGTCCAAGGGATTTTCCTGGCAAGAACACTGGAGTGGGTTACCATTTCCTCCTCCAGGGGATCTTCCTAACCCAGGGATTGAACCCACGTCTCCTGAATCTCCTGAGCTGCAAGCAGACGCTTTCTCACTGAGCCACCGGGGACATCCACGAGCAGGAGGATGCTGTTTCATTAAATTTGGTCAAGGGAGGTTTTATTGGGGGGCGGGGGGGGTGACATTTGAATAGAGACCTGAAGAAAGTGAGGGAATAAGCAAGCAGATATTTGATCGGGAAAGTGGTCCGGGCAGAGGGAACCACTCGTGCAAATATCTTGAGGCAGGCATGCACTTGGTGTGTTCTAGGGCGTGTCTGGGTAGTCACTGAAGTTGAGTGGAGTCACCATGAGGGAGAGCAGGGAGAGATGAGCTGCAGGAGTTGGCACGCCTGGCTTTGCATGCCATTTTGATAACTTTGGCTTCTATACTGAGCGCTTTGGAAAGGCTCTGGAAGGTTTTGAGCAGAGGAGTGACCCAACTATTAAAGGACCATGCTGCTACTGTGTGGAGAATAAGGTGTAGGGAGCACAGGCAGGAGGCCGGCTAGGAAACTGATCCCATAACCCAGACGGGAGATGGTGGTGGTGGTGAGAATGAACTGGATTCCAGATATATCTTAAAGATGGAGTTGGCAACGTTCACTAATGGATTGAACTTGAGGTATGAGAGGACAAGAGGAGTTAAGGATGCTCCAGGGCTTTTGACCTGAGCACCTGGAAAGAAGTGTGGTCATTGGGTGAGGTGGAGGAAATTATAGGCAGAGCAGGCAAGAGTGGAACAGAGGAGTAGAAACCAGCATATCAGTTTGGGACATACTAACTTTCAGATGCCATTTGACTTCAAGTGAGTATTCAGGCCCTGAGTCAGGGCACAGGAATAAGCTAAAGATTTAAGAAAAAGAGTCACCAATATATGGAGGGCGTTTAAAGTTGTGAACCTGGAGGAAGACTCCCAGGGCCTAAGGGCAGACAGAGGATAGAGGAATGAATGCTAGGTCACTCCCTCCGTCAGGGATCAGGGAGAAGAGGATGATTCAGCAATACTGGCCGAGCAGTGACAAACAGGGTCAAAGAAGCTGAAGGCTGAGAAGTGGCCGCTGGGTTAGCAGCACGCAGGTCACAAGGACCTTGCCAAAGCAGTCTTTTTGGAATGAAGGAGGAAGCAGGTCAGCAGCTGAGAGTTAGGAGAGGAAGTTTGAAGAGAGAGGAGAGGTGTGAAATAGTCATCTGGAGAAAAGGATGACTGGGTTCAAAACAGCAATAGCAGGGGAGGAAGTCCCAGGGGTGTGTGGTCATGAATTTAAAGTAAGATTCCATGCTAAGAAACTACTTGAAATATTTACAGAAAAGTGATTCACTGCTTCATTATTTACAATCATAAAATTGAGAATTAATCTAAATGTCCAGAGGGGGTGGTTAAATGAAGTGTTGTATATTCATTTAGCCACTAAAAGTGGCTGCAAAATATCTGCAAAACATATGACTTGATAGCTGTAGATAGATAAAATTGAGAGAAAAATCTTTCTCCCTTAAGAACTGATATGAGAAAGATAATCCTGCCAATAGAAAGATGAGCAAAAGGGATAGAAATAAGTTATTCACACCAGAAGAAAAGTAAATAACCAATGTATGTGGATGGAAAAAAGTTTTCAACTTCTCTTCAAAGAAATGTAATCTGAAACACTAATGAACTGCGACTGTTTTCCTAACAGGATGGCAAAGATTAAAACTGACAAAAATCCTGGTGTTGGGAAGAGTTGGGGGGCAAAGTGGTCTCTGCTGCAGGTGAGAATGGTAAGGACCCCGTTTCTCTGGGTAACACTTAGCAATATTATTAACAGCCTTTATAACATGTATACCTTTGATTCAGCTAGTTCCCTTCTTGGAATTTATTTCATTGAAATGCCCAGAGATGTGTGCAAAGATACCTGTTCCAGGACACAATATTTATAAGAACCAGGAGAAAACTGTAAATATATGTATATATGTTGAAAAAAAATGCTTGAAGGCCTCCCCCCATGGTATTCACAGAGGTTATCTCTGAGTAGTGGAAGTATAGATGGTTATTATTTTTTTTCTTGTTCTACCTTCTCTATAATGATCAAGTATTACTTTAGTTAGTGTCTGTTAATGAAAGTTGCTCAGTCATGTCCGACTCTTTGTGACCCTATGGACTGTACTGCTAGGCTCCCCTGTTCATGGAATTCTCCAGGCAAGAATACTGGCTGCTAAGCTGCTAAGTCGCTTCAGTCGTGTCCGACTCTGTGCAACCCTATAGACGGCAGCCCACCAGGCTCCCCCGTCCCTGGGATTCTCCAGGCAAGAACACTGGAGTGGGTTGCCATTTCCTTCTCCAATTCGTGAAAGTGAAAAGTGAAAGTGAAGTCGCTCAGTCATGTCTGTCTCTTCGAGACCCCATGGACCGCAGCCCACCAGGCTCCTCTGTCCATGGGATTTTCCAGGCAAGAGTACTGGGGTGGGTGGCAGTTCCCTTCTCCAGGGGATCTTCCCACCCAAGGATCAAACCCAGGTCTCCTGTATTGCAGGCAGCTTCTTTACCATCTGAGCCACTAGGGAAGCCCCAAGTATTACTTACAGGATAGGAAGAGAGTCGATGCTATTTAAAAATAACCCATATGGGGGACTTCCCTGGTGGTCCAGTGGCTAAGACTCTGTGCTCTCTCAGTGACAGGGGACCCGGGTTCAATCCTTGGTCAGGGAACTGGATCCCACACGCTGCAACTAAGACCTGGTACAGCTAAATAAGTTAATTAAAATAATTTATAATTTAACTTAGAAAATGAAAATAATCCTTATAAACTTTGAAATAACATTGGAAAGTGCTGATGCGTGTCAACTGAGTAAAGCAGAATTAAAGTTTGAACCACGGTGAGGCCTTAACTATGTAAAGTGTATGTTCGGGGGGAAAAAAAAAATCTGAAGGAAAATCCATCAGGGGGCTCCCTCTGGGTGACTGAAAAGGGATGGTTTCGTTTTTTCTTCTTTTCGTAATTACCTGTGTTTACCGTTTTATACAGAGTATGTGTTACACGTTAACAAGAACGACCAAACCGTTAATAGTCCTGTGCGGTCCGCTGAGAGTCACATGAGGTAACCACGTGTGACGCACCCGCTGGGCGGAGTTGGCGCTACCAATTCGCCTGCGCGGTCAGCTTGCCCCGGGTTTCCTGGACCTGACTTGCCCTCTGCCTCGCTCAAGAGCAGGGACGCTGCTGCTAGCCCGCCCCTCAGTGCTTCCTGCGCGGAGCCGCCAGTGTTCAAGCTGCCCGGGAACCCACGCCGTGAGCGGGGCTCTGGCGCCCCCAGGTGTCAAGTCTGGGAAGTGCATATGGACTCCACTGATGCCCAAGTCCCATATTCCCTGGACCCCTGAGTCCTTGCTTGGGACTGAGAGAGAAAGGATTTCCTTCTTCAGAACCACCCTGCCCAGAAAAGGACCGCTTCCTCAAGTCCATGCCCTATCCTCTCCGCATCCCTTTCCCAGAGGCACCTGGCTTGAGCCCCTAGGGAACCAGGACTTTCCAGCAGGACTTCAGAGGTTTTTCTCATCTCATTCATTTTGCTTTCTCCAATTCTTTTTCCCACAGCCCCAGGCATGCTCTTTTTCTCACAACTTTTAACTGCAGGCTCAACTCATCTGTCCCAGGGAATGCAAACATATTTTATCATCACTGTTTTTTTTTTTTTTTTTCCCAGAAGGGGAGCATAATGTCACAGAAGCACGGGTCTGCAGCCAGGACCCTGGGTTCTCTCTGCCATCTAGTAACTGTGTGGTCTTGTTAACTCTGAGCCCCCATTTCCAGGGACAAACGGGACAATAGCCACCTGTCAAGACAGCATGAGGGTCAAGTGAAATAAGTGCAGAGATGCTTTGGAACCTACAAAGGGCCAGAGAAGGGTTGGTCCCTGTAGCTCATTTTCCCTGCAAGGGGTCCTTTCCCTCAGTCTGGTTTCCTCATTCCCCTACATTAGAGGCCTCCCCCTGAGGCTCCTACTCCGCCTGACCTATCCCTCTGTCCCCAACAGTCCACTGGAGTGTAAGATCCCTGAGAACACTGAGTACACCGTCTTGTCCACTTCCCTGCCTCCGAGCTGAGCACAGTCTGGCGCAGAAGGACATTAACTGCGTGCTTGCAGAGTCAGTCCTGCCCCTTTCCTGCTAACTCTCTCTTCCCCATCTGTCCTTGCCCCGGGTCCTGAGACATCACCCGTCCTCAGACTGGGTCTGTATCATCATGTGTCTTGGTATTCATGCTGAGCTCAGGGTCTAGCACAAAGAAGGTTCTCGCTAAGTGCTGGCTGGTTGAAGGAAGTCAGGAAGGAAATGCTTGCCCTCAGGCTCTGCCTCTCTGCGGGGCTCACAGAGAGAGCCCTGCACTGGGCGGACAATGCTCATGTCAGAGTGTCTCCCCAGCAGCCACCGCTGGGTGCCCAGCTGTGCACTTGAAGCTCTGCGGTCGGTCTTTGTCTCCCTAGAGCAAGGGAAGGCTGGGCGGCGTGAGGATGCAGGTGACCGACTGACATGTGTATGGGTCCCTCAGAAAACACACAAGGACACTCACCAACAAAGACACCACGGCAGCCAGGGATAGAAACAACTAGTGTATTGATTCAGGGAGGAGAGAAGGGGTGCAGATGGGAAACGGGAGGCAAGGGGCTCCTTAGTGTTTGCCGAAACCCGCTGCCACAAGCCCTCCACACACCTCCTCCCCTTCCTCTCCTTCGGTGGGGGCCCAGCAGGCTCTCCCCTTTCCTAGTAGGCCTCCCTCTCCCTCCTCCCATACACCACGTGACCTTGATCGACCTCCAGTGACTGGGCAGAGCCCACCCCTGGCTCTAAAGCTAGGTGAAGGCAGGCTCAGACTAACCTTTATTCTACCTCCTTCTACCTCCCACCTCGTTCCCATCTCTTGTCTAAATAACATACGAAGCAAACGTAGCTGGGACCTGGGAGAATCGAGTCACCCCGGGGCTGGGGAGAGAGGGGGATGGGGCGGGCAGGCGGAGGAGCCTCTGCCTGGGGTAGTGGAACGATGGGGGCCTGCCCAGGGGCGAGGCTCAGCCCTCCTCCCTTGGAGGCTGGCGGAGCAGACTCCACACCTGCCTCTTAGGCACCATGTCACGGGGTCCCCGGGATGGGGGTGGCGGGCAGGGCAGAAAAGCAGAAACGAGGCTTTGTAAAAGCATCCCCTCTCCTCGGCTCCCTCTTTGGTTTTAAGGCAGATACGGAGTTTCTCGGAAGCAGGGAGAAAAGGGGGGGAATTGAGATAGATGCGCGCGGCTTTTTTTGGCTTATGTTTTTCCTTCGGTATAAAACCACTGTAGAAAATAACTTCTCTTAGAAAAACAAAAAACAAAACATAGAAGAAAAAATAAAGGGGCATTTTTCTTTGGCTTCAAACCCCTTCCCGTGAGGTGCAGGGCAGGGGTGGGCATGAGGTGAGGAAGAAGCATGGGCCTCCCCCGACCCCTGCCTGGCAGGTCCCAGGTTACATGATGCTGCAGTTCTGGGGGGTCTAAAAGAGAAGAGAGAGGGAAGAGGTGTGAGTGGCAGTGCTGGCCGCACCCTCCCTTTCCCTCTTAACCCAGCCCCGCCCCTGCCCTCCAATCTGGGGCTCAGACAGGAGGGGCAGGACACAGGAGCAGCAGCCGCCCTCTAGGATCTTGGGCTGCGGGGAGGAGGCTCCCACTCCCCCGGGCTGCGGAAGAGAAGGCTCTCCCTCCCACAGGGCAGCCTGGCCCTAACCCTCGAGGACTAGGGTCCACTGCCCGCCAGGGGTTAGAGACAGAGGGCCGACTCACCTGGGTTCGGGGTCTGGAGTTGCCCAGGAGGTAGGAGCGGGTGACCAGGCTGTCCCCGAAGCTGCCACCCCCACTGCCCCCCACACTTCGGTAGCTGCGAGTGACTGTGACACTGGAGGCGGAGGAGCCAGAGGAGATGGATCCGCCCACCTGGGCTCCCGAGCCGCTGGCAGGCGCCTTGTCTGCGGGCTGCCCACAAGTCCCGCACAGCACGGTGCGCGAGCGCAGGTTGTACTCGGCGGGGTCCCCCGAGCTGCTGCCTGCGTGGGAGCCCTGAGGAGGGAGACAAGGCTCAGGCCGGACGGCGAGCCTGGGACTGACCGCTCAGGCCCAACGCCCAGGCTCCGCGCTCCGGCAGGGTCCAGGCAGAAAGGCGGGCTTCTGCGCTTAAGCAACCTAACTGGTGGGTGGTATAGGGCTTGGGGTGGGGAGCCTGGGCTGGGAAGAGGGGAAGGGAAGGACACGGCAGGAGGAAGGGTCAGGAAGACTTAGGGACGGGCAGGGAACGGGAGCCGTGGGTTTGACTCTTGTCTTAGCTACTCTAAGCTTCAGAGGGAAGGAAAGGAGAGAGGGTGAGCAAGTTTGTAGAGCGGCAGGCATGCAAAACTAACTGGGAGGAGGGCAGGTGCGAGAGACTCTTCTCCCAGGAAAAATGGGGAAAATGAGAGGCCATGCATGTGACCAGGATGGGGAGGAGACAAGAAAGGAGATGCATGCAACAGAAGTGGGGGCGGAGAGAGGCAGGGCTGCGCGCCCCACGTCTGTCCTCCCTTCCCCGCCCCAGGGGATAAATCCGGACTCTTGTCCACTGCTCCCACGGGAAGACTCCGTGGCATCAGAAGTTCCCACTCCCTTCCTTACCAGAGTAGGGCACCCAGACACCTGGGTTCCCTGTCCAAGGCATAGGGAGGAGAGAGAAGGAAAGCCAGGGCAGCGAGTGAAGTTCCAAAATGTTCTTTAATGAAAAGACTTTTCGGCAGCGGGAGGCCAGGGGGAGGGTGTCCCCAGGCCTGGCTGGGTGCCCTGGCGCGGGCTGGGCCTCAGCGGCGGCTGCCACTCACATGGTGGTGATGGAGCAGATCGTCTCCATCCTCATCGTCGTCGTCCTCGACCACGGTCACCGAGCGCACCAGCTTGCGCATGGCCACCTCCTGCCGCGGACACAGGACAAGGCCGGGGTTAGGGGCCGCGGGTCGGAGGAGGGGTGTGCAGCATACCCACCCCAGTGACCCCCAGGAGCCTGCTCGCGCGCTGCCCCCTGTCCAGGCGGCCACTTGCTCTGTCCTCCGGGGCGCTGGAGGTAAGACACGTGTTTCTACTCCAGGGGCGTGCTGTCCAGGTCTCTGGATAGGAGCAGGGTCTGCCCTTAACCATACTCACTGTGTAACCCCCACCCTGCTGCTGCTAGGGGAGCTGTCTCTGGGCGGAGAGTTTGGGCCCTGGGAGAAAGTGGCCCTGAACTGGCGAGGGGGCAGCTGCCTCCGACTCTGGCCGCGGGGGAAGCCTTGTCCAGTGAGAGGCCAGCCTGCAGCACACTCACTTCCCCAGTGGAGTTGATGAGAGCTGTGCGCAGGCTGTTTCCGCAGCCCCAGGTGTTCTGAGCCTTCCACACCAGGTCGGTAGGGGGGCTGTGGGTGGCCCCAGCTCCTGCAGCCCAGATCTGGGGGATGGAGAATTCATTAGAGGAGGGCGCTCACGCTCCAGCACACCCAGCCTCAGGCCAGCCCATCCCCACCCGGGGACATCCCAAACACCCGGCCACTCACCGTCACCACCTGCCCGGCCTTCAGAATGAACTTTGGTGGGAAGCGGTAGGTCAGCAGGGGGTCATCTCCATTCTGGCGCTTGATCTGCCAGTTGCCCATGGATTGGTCCTGCCCGGGAGGGAAGGGGAAGGTGAGAGAGGCTCCTTCAGGCTCTTAGAGGGTTTATCACCTTCTATTACTCCCCTCACAGCTCTCCCCCTTCAAGGATAAATAATAGCTACATCTATGGGCACTTAGGCCGTACCAGACCTACTCAGTCCTTTCACCTTCCCAAGAACTCAAAAGTTAGGGACCATTGTTCATGCCTGTTCTGCAGATGACGATGCTAGGAGAGGTTAAATACATTGCCCAAGAAGGTCTCACTGCACTGATGAGTCCTGGGGCCGGAGTGTGGAGGAGATACCCACACTTGCCCTGGTCTGATGTGAGGAACAACCCTCCCCGCAAACTCCATCCCTTCACCATCCAGGTTGTCTCCCTAACCCAACCTGGGAGGCCTACCTCGTTGGACTTGTTGCGCAGGCGCACGAACTTGCCTTCCTCGTCCACCTCCTCCACGGCCACGCGCCCGCTGGTGCGAGCATGCTGGGAGAAGCTGCTCCGGCTCTCGGTGGACTCCAGCTTGCGCTTTTTGGTGACGCTGCTCCCACTCTGTGTCTGGGACGAGTGGGAGGAGGCCCGGCCTCGGCTGCGCTGTGAGGTAGGGCTAGGGGACAGGCGGAGCCTGTGGAGGGGGAGGCAGGGGTGAGGGGGCCTCGTTAAGGCGGGTGGCAGGCAGCCAGGAGGAAGCGGCCTCTCCCTGCCTCCCCCGGAGCCCACCTCTCCTCCTCGCCCTCCAGGAGCTTGCGATAGGCGTGGATCTCCATGTCCAGGGCCAGCTTGATGTCCAGCAGCTCCTGGTACTCGTCCAGCTGCTGTTGCATCCTTGCCCGCATTTCTGCCATCTCCCGCTCCTTATCTGCCAGCAGCCGCCGGCTAGTGTCACGTTCACGGGCCAGTGAGTCCTCCAGGTCCCGCAGCTTTGCTTCCTTAGCTGCCAGCTGGTTGAGGGGGAATGGGGGTTTGGTGAGCTCTCAAGGTCCCCGAGTATGGAGAGGTAAGGGATATGGGTAGGGGCACACACCACTCCCACCCCCCGATCCCTGTCTTCAGGTTCCCATCAGAGCCTTTCATGGGCTCTAATATGGCTGTGGCTGGCTGGCTGGTGACTGGGGAGTCCTTCTCAACATCCAACTGAAATCTCTTAATTTGAGGCTAGAACCTATTTCCTCTGCCACAAATGGCACAGCCAGCTACAATATTGATGCTGTTAACACCTCACTATGCCTGCAATGCAGGAGACCCCGGATCAGTCCCTGGGTCGGGAAGATCCCCTGGAGAAGGGAATGGCTATCCATTCTCCAGTATTCTTGCCTGGGAAAGCCACAGAGGAGCCTGTTAGGCTACAATCTGTGGGGTCACACAGAGTCAAACATGACTGAGCGACTAACACTTTTACTCTTTTTTTTCCACTTTTAACACCTCACACTGAGTCTTGTGGCAGATCTAAGAGTTAGGGAGGACAGGAATGATCTCCATATTCAAATGGAAAACCTAGGCTCTAAGAAGTGAAGGTCAAGCAGGTAGGTATCAAGAGATAAGAGGTAGTCCTGGACCAGCAAACAGGTCATGTGGCTCCAAATCCCGGGCTTCTTAGTCCATGCTCCTGGGGGCATATTCTGCGCCCGCCCTGTGGGGAGGGGAGGGGTGGTGGGGGAGGGGGAGCGGGAGGCGAGATGTGTATAAGAGACAGAAGTGGAATTGTGCGGGCTCTGGGGCTTATACAGTTTTGCCAGACTTTCGGTATTAAAGTGATTATTTAGAGTGACAAAAGGACATCCAACAAGTTAGACGGGAAGAACCAGTTGTCTTTTCTTGAGATGTATTGTTGAAAAACAAAATTAAACAGAAAATATGAAGACCTAACGAGCTTTATTCAACTTATGAATTAGGCAGCCTCACATCTAGTAAATAGGAGGGAGTTTGTAGGAGTTTTACAAAACGCAGGGTTTTTGTGAAAGAAGGCAAGGAAGTTATTAACAAAAGAAAAGAAAGAATTGTTTCACCCCTCTTCTTTTAGGGGGAAGGTGAGAATCTANAGAAAATATGAAGACCTAACGAGCTTTATTCAACTTATGAATTAGGCAGCCTCACATCTAGTAAATAGGAGGGAGTTTGTAGGAGTTTTACAAAACGCAGGGTTTTTGTGAAAGAAGGCAAGGAAGTTATTAACAAAAGAAAAGAAAGAATTGTTTCACCCCTCTTCTTTTAGGGGGAAGGTGAGAATCTATCCTGTAGAATACTTCTACTTTTGTAGGTGGGAGTTGGGGGTGGGAGTGGGGAGTGTAGAAATGGAGAGGTCCCATACGACAGATTACTGGTGCTGACCAGGAAATTCCAAACTGGCTGATTAAGATTACCTTCCTGGGGAAGGACAAAATTGCAACTAGGTCAGATATTAAAATCTAGGTTTGGTATCATGGGGCTTCTTCGGTTGCTCAGCTCTTAAAGAATCCACCTGCAATGCAGGAGACCTGGGTTCGATCCCTGGGTTGGGAAGATCCCCTGGAGAAGGGAAAGGCTACCTACTCCAGCATTCTGGCTTGGAGAATTCCACAGACTGTATAGTCCATGGGGTCGCAAGGAGTCGGACATGACTGAGCGACTTCACTAATGTGTTGGTATCATGGGCTTTAGCACAAGTGACACATTTGGGGTCTCTGGTTTTCTTTTTAACACTATCTTTAGACATTTCCCGCCAAATTCATAAAAATGCTCCTGTGTTTCAACCTGGTTTCCCAAAAACACTATAACCTTCCACAACTGAGCGCACACAGTGCACCTGCTAGTGAGGAGCCCTGAAAATTGTTACCTTAGTTTCTCCTGTGTCTGCTCTCTGTCTCTCCCTGGCCAACTCTGTCTCCTCCTCTTTCTCTCCCTCAGCCTCCCCTTTTCTGTCCCTCAGTTCCTCCAGTTATCTCAGGCAAAGATAATGGTAGAAATGGCTTCTGAGTAGTATTCCGGAAGGATGTCAGCAAGTGACCCTGTCACTGTGGCTTTCCCTTTCCTCCTGTGAGACGTTGTCTTTTCTGGGGAACTTGAAGACTCCTGGTCTCTCAGTTATGAGTCGTGGCTCCACAGTCCTGTAGGCATCACCCTCCCAGCCCCTGTCTCTCTGCTCGCCTCATCACAGCCCCTGACCCTCTGGTCTGTCACCCTGTTGAAGTGCTGGGAGCCTCCTGAGGGCAGGACCCAGGACAGCCTTGGTCGCTGGTGTTTCCCTGGCATCAACCAGCAAAGGGCCAGGCACAAAGTGGGCGCTGAGCAAAGATTTAGTGACTAGCTAAGGGGTTGCTAAGAGTCGGATAAGACTGAGCGACTTCACTTTCACTCTTCACTTTCATGCACTGGAGAAGGAAATGGCAACCCACTCTAGTGTTCTTGCCTGGAGGATCCCAGGGACGGGGGAGCCTGGTGGGGTGCCGTCTATGGGGTCGCACAGAGTCGGACACGACTGAAGCGACTTAGCAGCAGCAGCAAGGATCCCCAGTCTGTGAGGGCACAGGTGACATCTGGCCCTGTGGTGTCCCCCTTTGTGGCATCCCCTCCAGGTGGATGCATTCCCACTCCAGAACGCACGACTTGACGAATGGATGGAGGGCTGGATTTCAGTTTGTCCCTCTGGCCCCTCAGCCAAGCGCCCGGGTGCGGCACAGTCGGGCAGCGACTCCTCGGTCCGCGGCGTAAAGGAGTTTTCAGATTCTCTCTGGCATAGGGAGCCGCCCGCTAGGGGCAGGGAGCACCCTGCCGGTCTCCTAGGTCCGTCAGCGCTGGGCTCCTCCCGCTCGGTGCCCACACCTGGCGGTGGGGCGTGCCTCAGTTTCCTCCACCTCCGCCCCTCCCCTTTTTTCTCTTCTTCCTCTTTGGGTCGCTGGTGGCAGCGCGTCGAGCTCTCCCGGAACTGAAGTCCGGCGCCGGACGATCGGGAGGCGGGGGCCACGTCAGCGGGGCGGCGGGGGGCTCCGCGGGCCGGCCGGCTGAGCCATGCGGCGGGGCGCGCTCCTGGCGGGCGCCCTGGCAGCATACATCGCGTACCTGGTGCTCGGCGCGCTGCTGGTGGCCCGGCTGGAGGGGCCGCACGAAGCCCGCCTCCGAGCCGAGCTGCGAATGCTGCGCCAGCAGCTGCTGCGGCGCAGCCCGTGTGTGGCCGCCCCTGCCCTGGACGCCTTCGTGGAGCGGGTGCTGGCGGCCGGACGGCTGGGGCGCGCCGCGCTCGCCAATGCCTCCGGGTCTGCCAACGCCTCGGACCCTGCCTGGGACTTCGCCTCGGCTCTCTTCTTCGCCAGCACGCTGGTCACCACCGTGGGTACGTAAGCGCCGCCCTGAGCCCCCGGCCCACGAGGACCCGGGACGCCCTGCTTTCCCTCGCCTCCCTAGGGACCCCAGAGCCACCACGAAAATACCCCGATCCCGGCAGATCATTCTCAATTAACTTTGAGCCCAGGATCCCCTCAAAACCCCTTGATGAGAACCTGGGACCCACACGTGTGGGATCCTCCACCTTGGGGAGTCCCTGTCCAGATCTTTCCTCCCAGTAGGAAGTCCTGCAGTTCGCTTGGGGTCCAGGGTCATCCTCAAAGTACCTTCTGGCAAGCATCTAGGGCTCCCTTCCTCTGCCTTAACCACCTTGGAGACCTGGGTCCGGTCCCCTCTGGGCCTAGAACAATCCTGAGACCTCCTTTGAGAACCCAGGGCCCTCTGCCTGAGACCCTCTCCCCATTAGCCACCCAGGACCTCTGCCCTTCTCTCTGGTTCAGACCTCCATCCCCTACAACACTGTCTCCTGATTCTGCCAATATATCCTTCTGGGATATGTCCTTCCGGAAGTCTTACCCCAATCTCCTCCTGACCCTGGTGGCCCAGTGAGGACCCTGAATCTCCAGACCCTCTCCAGGCACCATCACTAAAGAGCTTACTGCCAGTAGAGATCCCTCAGCAAAGACCCAGGGAATCTGTCTCAGACTTCCACCCCTCTGGACCTAGACCACTCCCCAGCAAGGGCCCCTGCCCTCCTTCTGACCATTGTCATACTTCCCAGCAGGTAGCCCTGCCTCTAGACACAGGACCCCTCTTCACATCCCACTCCTTCTTGGCGTCTCCTTTGTATTGGGGGAGCCCTCAATGCAGGGCTTTCCTTCCATTAGGGACACCCCTGTTCCCTCTAAACCTGGGATTTCCAGTTCTGCAGCCCTCAGCTGTGGAAGTGTGGGAGAGAACTCCAGCGCCTTCCAGGAAGAACCACTGACTTTCTAACAGGAAGGTCCTCACCCAGGACTTCCACCCCTCCAGTCCCAAAACAGCTCCAGCGAAAACCCCTAGTGTTTTTCAGACCAGGGACTTCCCATGGGGGCCTCTATTTATTTATTTTGACCTCTCCACCCGGCATGTGGGATTTAACCTGTGCCCTCTGCAGTGGAAGCTTAGAATCCTAACCACTGGATGACCAGGGAATTCTATAGGGGCCTCTTTGAATGTGACAACCCTAGCTGAGACTGTCACCAATCTCTGGTCCCTGATACTCTTTATAAGAGCCCCTGAATACCTGGGATGCCAATGCTGGTCACACATGCTATCCTTGAGACAAGAATCCACCCCCGCCTCCCCCAACCAGGGTACCAGCCTAGGGACTCTACTCTCCGAACCTGCTGCCCCTGCCCCTAGACTCCCACTCTCCACCATGAATTTCCCAAGAAAGAGAACCTCCTTGGGACCTGGGACCCCTTTAGTCTCCTCCAGACCCACAGCTGGAACCTTTTGCCCCAACTCTGTCCCAGCCTGGTTTGGACTCTCCCTCCATCAAGGATGCTCCAGGCTCTTTGAATCCCAGAACCCTCCCCACTATTCACTCAAGACCATCACCGCTTTTCACCCTGGACACTCTCAGCCAGGACATGAGACACACACCTCCTCCCATCATCCCCTTAGCACTGTCTCCTTCTATCATGTTGCCTCAGGCATCCTTGGGCTCAGAAGCCCCCTCTACCTAAGAACCCCCCCTCCTAATCCCATTTGTAATCCCACTGGTGCCTGTCCCCCTTCTTCCTCTGGACCCAGGACCCCAGCCCCAAACCAGGATCTGTTTCAAACTAGGACACTGGCCTCTGATTTCAGATTACTAACTGGACCCCACAGATCCCCTTCTCTGGACTCCTACAGCCTCAAGGAGGACCAACACATCCCCACCCCCCTCAGCCCTACCTGGGAAATCCCTCACCTCAACTGCTCCTCAGACTTGGAAAATCCCTTTGTTTGTCAGGCTCTGCTGGTCCTCCCACAACCCCTCCCCAGCCCCCAAACTTCCTCTTTGCCTCTTTGCTAAGATTTGGCTTCCCAGGAGACTCAAGTGGTAAAGCATCTGCTTACTAATCCAGGAGACTGAGGAGATGCAGGTTCATTCCCGGGGTTGGGAAGGTCCCCTGGAGAAGGAAATAGCAACCCACTCCAGTATTCTTGCCTGGAAAATTCCATAGAAGAGAAGCCTGGAGGGCTCAACTGTCCGTGGGGTTGCAAAGAGTTGGACATGGCTTGGCGATTCAGCATGCTAGGATTTGGACTGGGGAGGGGTCTGGGGCTCAGCTAGCCCACACACCTAACTCCCCATCCCTGCTGACAGTAGCCTTTGCCATTTGTCACCGTGAGGCCCTTTTGTCACTGTCAAGTGGACCAGCAAACCAGGCCACAGCAGCTGGGCTGGATCTCACAGACGCTGCCCACTTGCTGGCTGGGCCTGCCCAACCTGCTTCGGGGCTTCACTCTCCCTGTCTCCTCCTAGATTCTGGCTTCTGAGAAGTCATCCCAGGCAGGACAGGTGAAGAAGCCAAACTCAAGGCAGGCACAGGTTCAGATTCCTGTTCAGCCACTCCCGATCTCTAGTCC
This sequence comes from Oreotragus oreotragus, assembly GCA_006410675.1. Classification (NCBI taxonomy): domain Eukaryota; kingdom Metazoa; phylum Chordata; class Mammalia; order Artiodactyla; family Bovidae; genus Oreotragus; species Oreotragus oreotragus. The sequence continues at coordinate 164,362 of SJYX01006265.1, read as the reverse complement.
TCTGTGTCCTCCGTCATCTGTAAAATGGGGATAATCACACTCCCTACTTCACAGGAATAGTAAGAACTGGTAGAAGACTTAACCACACCACATATGGACTTTACTCACTCATCATAATAAGCCTTGTGAGCCAGGTGCTGTTTGTGGTCCTATTTCTTAGCAATAGAATCTGAGGCCCAGAGAGGTTGGACAGCTTGCCCATGGCCACACAGCTAGGAAGTGTAGAGTGCAGATTTGAAGTGAGGCTGTTAGGCCTTGGAGTCCCATGTTCTTTTTTAAATAAAAAAAAATTTTTTTTTTAATTTTGGATGCACTGGGTCTTTGTTGTGGCACGTGGTCTTTCTCTAGTTGCAGCGTGCAGGCTTCTCTTGTTGTGGCATTAGACCTTCTCTAGTTGTGAAGCACAGGCTCTGGATTATACCAGTAGTTGTGGCACATGAAGTTTGTTGCCCTGTGGCATGTGGGATCTTAGTTCCCCAACCAGGGATCGAACCCAAGTCCCTTGCATTGGAAGATGGAGTATTAATCACTGGACCACTAAGGAATTCCCCAGAGTCCCATGCGCTTAACCAGTGTACCACACTACTTCTCAGGCTTCCATGAATGATGAAGGGCGATACATGGATATTGTAAAAAAATTTCTGACATTCCTTAAAAATGGTAAGTTATTGCAATAGGGGAGAGAGATTGACCTCAATTCAAAGTATAGCAAAGATAGCTGGAGATTTAGAGCTGAGAGCAGAAGGAGGGGACTAGTGGATGGAAAAGTACTAAGAGGGGATATGGACGCTAGGGGGATTCTTGCTAAATTGGCTTAACAAGATTCTTGTTAAAGACCGCCAAAGACTTCAATACAAGTGGTGGATAATGAGAAATTTGATCAGATGTCAAGTGTGGGGGATTCTCCCTAAATAAACTTAGTGGCATTGTTGAGTCTAATTCTTTGCGATCCCATGGACTGTAGCCCATCAGGCTCCTCTGTCCATGGAATTCTCCAGGCACAATTACTGCAGTGGGTAGCCATTCCCTTCACCAGGGCATCTTCCTGACCCAGGGATTGAACCTACATCGCCCACATTGCAGGCAGATTCTTAACTTAGGATTCCTGCTAAAACTGGGCTTAATCATGATGAGAACTCAGACAGGCCTGACTCAAGCTTGGCCAAGCAGGAAGGCTGTGTCCATGAGCCATGCCAGTAATAATAACAGAGATTGACAGAGCCTCATTTATCATTAAGGCTGTTGGTGAAGCCGGGAGCCCTGAATATATCTAGAGAAATGGAAAACCCGACAACATTCAGAGAGGCCTCTCCCACAGCGTTCCTGGGCTTGTCACAGGCCCTAGTCTTCTGAGAAAGATCTGAGGCCTGGAGCTGGTTCAGGCGGCCTTGCTGCGGTTGAGGCCAGGGCTGGAGGAGTTGGCCCGCTTGGAACTGGGAATGCAGAGAGGGAGCGAGCATCACAGTCTTGCTGACTCTTTCCATGACTATGCTAGGTGCCCTGTCCAAACCTGTACTCAAGGAAGGGATCATTTATGAGGCCATTTTCAAGTACTGTGAGGAAACAGGCTCAGAGAGAACTCACTTGGCTGGTATCACTCAGGGACCAAATAACAAAGCACTGCTTTGGACTCAACTCTTGGAAGTAGCAAGTTGAGGCTCATAGCCCACTTTCTATTCTGCTTTCTTTCTTTATTAAATATTCACTAGCTTTTCCAAAATATTTGTTTATTTTTTTGGCTGCTCCAAGTCAAAGTTGGGGCACAGAGAGCTTCGATCTTTGCAGCATGCAAACTCCTTGTGGCACGTGGAATCTAGTTCCCTGACTAAGCATCGAAACCCAGCCCTCTATATTTGGAGTCCAGAGTCTTAGCCCCTGGACCACCAGGGAGCCCCCTCCCCACCCCCGCAACTCTATTCTAACTCTGATTTTTTCTGTTTATAAGGATTTCATGTCATCTGCAAACCTGTCCTTTCAGCCAGGCTGCTGGAGTTTCTCCATCAAAATCCTTGTATTAATGAAGCTTGGAGCCATAAGTGATAAACCTCAAATAACAGTTGCTTAAATATAATGGGAGTTTGTTTCTTGCTCACGTTCAAGGGAGTCAGTCCAAGACCACATTGGTGCTGCATGGTCAGAGACCCTCAGGTTCCAATACAACTCTCAGCCAGGCACGGTTTCTAACATCAAAATCCTTGTATTAATGAAGCTTGGAGCCATAAGTGATAAACCTCAAATAACAGTTGCTTAAATATAATGGGAGTTTGTTTCTTGCTCACGTTCAAGGGAGTCAGTCCAAGACCACATTGGTGCTGCATGGTCAGAGACCCTCAGGTTCCAATACAACTCTCAGCCAGGCACGGTTTCTATTCCCAGGTTCATCTCATGGTTCCAGATGGCTGCTCAGCTCCAGCCTTCCTATCTGTGATCTAGTCAGCAGGAGGAGGGAGTAAAGAAGGGGGATAGGCATCTCCCTATCTTTAAGGACACTTTCTGAAGTTACTTGCTGCTGTCATCTATATCTCCTTGGCCATAAGTTATTCCAGACCACATCTAGCTGTCTTTATTCCCAGTAGCCACGTATCCAGCAAGATCTAGAGGATCCTTTATTTTTCCCTAGGTTTTGTTTTTTTTTTTTAAACTGGGGCAAAATACACATAAAATTTACTATCTTAACCATTTTTAAGTGTACAGTTCAGTGGTATGAGGTATATTCGTATTGTTGTGCAACCATTGCCAGCACCCATTTCCAGAACTCTTTTTACTTCTATTTTTTAAATATTTATTTATGCATTGCAACTAAAGACCGCATCAGGTCTTTAGTTGTGGTACACAGACTTAGTTGCCCCGAGGCATGTGGGATCTTCCTCAGCGGGACCAGGGGTTGAACCCACATCCCCTGCATTGGAAGGTGGATTCTTAACCACTGGACTCCCAGGGAAGTCACCAGAAAAAGAGTTCTTGCGAAACTGAATCTATACCCTTGTATGTGCTAACTCCCCACTTGCCCCTTCCTCGACTCCTGGCAACCATTGTTCTACTTTCTGTCTCTGTGATTTAATGTTTATTTTATTATTTTTAAAAATTAATTCATTTATTTGGCTGTAACCAGTTCTTAGTTGTGGCACACGTGATCTTCAGTCTTCATTGCTGCCTGCAGAATCTTTAGTTGCGACACGTGGGATCTAGTTCCCTGACTGGGGATCAAATCCAGGCCCCCTGGTTGGGAGCGCACTGAGTTTTAGACAGTGGACTGCCAGGGAAGTCCCCTGTCTCTATGATTTTGACTACACTAAGTGCCACATATAAATGGAATTGCAGAGGCTTTATCTTTTTGCAACTAGCTTATTTCACTTAGCATAATATCCTCAAGATTCATCCATGTTGTAGGATGTGTCAGAATTTCCTTCCTTCAAAGGCCGAATAATATTGCATTGTTTGTACTTACATTTTGTTGATTCATTCACCCATCATTGGCCACGAGGGTTGTTTCCATCTTCTGACTATTGTGAAGAATGCTGCTATGAACATGGCTGTGCAGGTATCTCTTGAGCCCCTGCTTTCAATTCCTTTGACTATATAAAAGTCAGGGAGAGACTTCCCTGTGGTCCAGTGGCTAAGACTCCATGCTTTCAATGCAGGGGGCCTGGGTTCAATTCCTGGTCAGGGAATTAGATCCCACATGCTTCAACTAAGAAGACCTGGCTCGGTCAAATAAATAAATACTTTTTTGTTGTTTTTTAAAAAAGTCAGAGCCAGGGGATCCTTTTGTGTGGAAGATGGGCTCAGGAGAAAGCCTGCTCATATGGGCAATGCTTTCACACTTTCTTATGGACCACAAGGCTGGATCTGTTGTCTTTTGGGCAAGACATTTTACTGTCAACATGAATCAGGCCCCTTACCACCCCAGTCATATCTCTGACCCTTTGGTTTGATTTATTTGGGAAATTACGCATTGCCAAAGTGAGCCAGTTTCACCAACACCTGAATTCCCCTTTGTCATATTTCTGTTCGCAGAACTCACACCCATGCTGACCATCCTGTGTTCCCACAGTCCTCCAAGAGCACGGTGGGGCTTGTCACACCCATTTAAAAACTGATTTATTTCTGGCTGCCCTGGGTCTTTGTTGCTGCACGTGGGTTTCCTTTAGTTGAGGAGAGTTGCGATGTGTGGGCTTCTCATTGTGGAACATGGGCTCTAGGGCATGTGGGCTCCAGCACTTGTGGACGGGCTTAGTTGCCTTGTAGCATGTGGGATCTTCCCCTGATAGAACCTGCATCCCCTGCAGGGCGTGTGCTGCCCTGTTGAACTGTGTGGCATCCCGTGGGTCACCAGACAAAGTGCTTTGACCTGAGATGGAGCCACAAGAGGGCCCTGAGCAGGGAAGGGACATGACCTGACTTCTGTGTTCACAGGGTCCCTCTGGCTGCATGGGGGGAGAAAGGAGACCAGGGAGGAGGCTGCCGGTAGAACAGGACCAGAATGAAGCCTTGGGGTGGAGTGAGGGGGAAAGTGGGTAGCTTTGGGCTCTGTGCAAAGGTTGAGACAACAGAGTGGATGTGAGTGACGAGGGAGCCAAGGATGACACCGTTGGCTGAGCCGTTGGGAGGGTGGAGGTGCCATCACTGGAGATAAGACAGTCTGGGAGGGGTGGCTTTGAGACTGAAATTAGTCCTCAGTTTAGGGCAATCACAGACTCCAGAGTGGATGCTAAGTGGGCCGAAGGATTTCCCCCTGACTCCCGCAGGCTACGGGTACACGACGCCACTGACCGACGGGGGCAAGGCCTTCTCGATCGCCTTTGCACTCCTGGGCGTCCCAGCCACCATGCTGCTGCTGACCGCCTCTGCCCAGCGCCTGTCACTGCTGCTCACCCACACGCCCCTGTCCTGGGTGAGCCAGCGCTGGGGCTGTGCTCCCCGGAAGGCAGCCCGCTGGCACCTGGCCATCCTGCTGGGGGTCGTGGTGACTGTCTGCTTCCTGGTGCCAGCTGCCGTCTTTGCCCACCTTGAGGAGGCCTGGAGCTTCCTGGATGCCTTCTACTTCTGCTTCATCTCTCTGTCCACCATCGGCCTGGGTGATTACGTGCCGGGAGAGGCCCCCGGCCAGCCCTACCGGGCTGTCTACAAATTGTTAGTCACAGGTGAGTGGGGTGGCTGGCTGGGGACTGAGGGCTGGTGTGAGGGTGACCTGGCCCCTTCCCGGAGGGATGGGGCATTGAGAGTCACAGCCCCATCCTGGGGGATCCCGTAGCCCCATGGCCATGATCTGGGCGGTCTGGGTCCACTCATCGCCTCTCTGCCATCTCTGCAGTCTACCTCTTCCTGGGCCTGGTCGCCATGGTGCTCTTGGTGCAGACTTTCCGCCGTGTGTCTGACCTTCACGGCCTCACAGAGCTCATCCTGCTGCCCACTCCGTGCCCCACCAGCTTCGTGGAGGAAGATGACCGGGTGGACATCCTGAGCCCTGAGCCCGAGCCACACCAGCAGCTCACCGCCGGCTCGCACGTGGACTACGCCTCCATCCCCAGGTAGCTGGGGCAAGTGTGGGGGCAGCTGCAGACCAGGCCTGTGGCTGAGGGCCCTCAGGACTGGAACCGACGGACTGGCCCGTTTACAGGCACACGCTGGTGTTCCTGAGGCCCTGCCTCCACTGTCTGCCCTTCGTCTGACCGGCCTGAGCGCTGCCCGGATCCAGGAAGCAACACTGCCTCGCTTCCCCTGCCCCTCCTCTCGCCTCCCGGCACACTCTGCTTCCCTTACTTTCTCACCGACTCTGTATTTCTCAGTCTTGGCCTCGCGCCATCTGCCTCTCTCACTCAAGTAGCCACTCATCACCTGCTGATTCTCCCAGGCTCTGGGCTCAGACCTCATTTCAGGTGCTAGATTGATCACTTCACCTCGGGCCAGTAACTGGCCCGCTCTGAGCCTTGATTCACCTCTTGGATCAAGTGGAAAGAATATATTCCCTCATTCAAAACTCCGTCCTCTGCGCCAATCTGTGCTGGGCAGCGCTGGGGCCACCACAGTGTTCCAGATGCTCTGGGCCCTGCTCTCATGGGACTCGCTGTCCTGTCTCCCATACAGTGACAGTTCATAACAGGCAGGAGTTCATCAGTGGGGGCAGGGGAAGGTGCGCAGAGTGGTTAGCGCTGGGGTAGAGGAAGCACAGGGAATGTACCCAATCCAGCTGGGAAGGTCAGGGAGGGCTTCCTGGAGGAAGGGGCAACTGCACTCAGACCTGAAATCTGAAGAGTAGTCAGTTTGGGGAAGAAGGTGTACCTGACTCATTTTCCTCCAGTGTGTCCAGGGAGCTAGACATACTCGGATATGCCTGGGGTAGGCTTGCATAATAGAGTCTTCCAGGAAGCTGAGATGGGATCCTAGCCCAGTGTGGAAGGTACTGCTTTTAGTGAGACACCATTGTAGCAGCTGTTCCTGTTTACCAAGAACTAATTACATTACGATCCCTGGGCCCTGGAGCTCAGTCGTGTCCGACTCTTTGCGACCCCATGGACTGTAGCCCACCAGGCTCTTCTGTTCATGGGATTCTCCAGGCAAGGATATTGGAGTGGGCTGCCATGCCCTTCTCCAGCTGGAGTCAGCCTACCTTCGCTCAAATCCCAACTCAGCAGTGTCCTGCCCGTGTCTTTGGGTGGTCGTTTTGCCTGTATTTCCTTGGTTTCCTCATCAGTAAAATGGCAATAATGATAGTTCAAAAGATGGTTTCACAGAGCCTGCCATGTTATTCTGGGATGATCTCTTTGGCTAGGCCCTGTTCTGGGTACTTTACACATGAGGAAGATAATGCAGTATTATCATTGGATGTGGGCACATTGTAAATGTCCTTAAATGACCATCTTGGGAACTTGGCTTCTTTCTTGAGGGCACTAGAGAGCCATGGAAGGGATTTGAGCAGGAGAGGGCCATGGTTAGATTTGGGCATTTGCTGCTGTGTGTTTGTGGGGTCAGGGGGAGACTGAGGTTGGGTGCCCAGGGGAGGCTAGGGCAGGAATGAAGCAGGAAACAATGGGACTGGGTGAGGCTGAGGGTAGGGGAGGAGGGGGCAAGTCAAGGGATGCTCAGAAGGCCAGGTGGATGGGCCAGAAGGCTTACAGACTTGGGAGGGACAAGGCCAGGGAAAGGTCCAACAATGCTCAGCTGCCCCTGAGGAGGGGGACCTGTAAGAAAACAAATTTGTAGGGAGATGTTGAGGCTTGTTTGGAATATGGTGGCTGTGAAGGGCTAAAGGGACACCCCAGAGAAGGAAGCAGGAAGTCACAGGACCCTCAGAGCGAGGACTTAGGGAGTGGTTGAGGCTGCAGACAGATGAGGAAACCAAGACTATGAAGGTGAGTATTGACAGCCCTGGGTGGGAATGAAGAGAAGACCAGCCTTGAGAAATCAGCCATAGGGGTATATATATATATATATATATCAGAAAGGAAAGATTTGGGTTGCAAATAACACAATCCTGACTGGCACTGACTGAAATAGTGAGGTGGTTATATATTGTATATCACCCGAGTTGGAGAGATCTCTGGGTATGATACAGTTCACAACTCCAAGAGGGTCTTGTGTTCCCTGGTTCCCTCTCTCTCTGCTCTATTACCCTCAGCTGAAGGCTTGGCTCCCACATGGTCTCTCCTCATGGCCACAAAGTGGCTGCCACAGGTCCAGGCATCACAATAAGACATGTTCATTTTCAGTGCAAGACGACGGAAAGGGGTGTGTCTTCCCATGGTGCCTTTTTGGAAAGAAGGAAACTTTTTCCCAGTGTCTCCCAGCAGGCTTCCTCTTCCATATCATTGACCAAAATTGGCTCCTGAATCAATCATCAGCCAGAGTGATCATGGCATCACTATGATTCGCTTGAATTCCTCAGGATTCCCCCTGCCACCAGGGACTGAGGCTGGGGCTGAGGTTTTAGTTTGTAGGCTGGTAAATACTTGAACAAAACTGGGCTTCTATTAGAAAGGCAGAAAGTTGGGATAATGGGAGCTATCAACAAACTAGTCAGCCAGGATGATGATGTATAATTATGCAGGTAGGGACCTGCATAAGGGTTGCCTGGTGGGCAGGGTGGAAACAACTTGGAGCTGAAGTTCACGGCTGAATATGCCCAAAGGGGACTTCTTTTTCTTTTTTTTCAGGGGGGACTTCTTTTTCTAATTAACATAGTCCCATATGATGAGGAATGACCCCTCAACCAAAGAGAAAACTTACAAAAGAGGCAGAAAGGAAGTTCAAGAGAGGAGTAGGAAGACCAGGAGAGTGGGAAATATTGGTGAGAGTTGAGAGACTTTTAAAAAGGGAAAAGTCAACATTGTCAAATGATGCTAAGAAGTTATGCAAAATCATTTTAATAACACTAGAGAGAACACTTGTATAGGATTTACTACCTGCCAGGCACTGTTCCAAGCTCTTGATACACCAGAATTTATTTTATGCTCTCAGCAACTCTGTAAGTCAGGTACATTCTCCATATTGCAGATGAGGACAGGAGGCCCAGAGAGGTTAAATAACTTATCCAATATCACACAGGAAGTGCAAGACGGGGATTTAGGTGAGGATTTTTGTTTTTTTGATCACCTTGCCACATGGAGGCTCAGAAATATCCACTGTCTAGTTCTTTCTCAGTCTCCCAGCCTTCCTGACTCCTCAGCACAGTTGTTGACCCTGCTGCTAAAGTCAGCAGCTGGGTGAGAGGCAGTTGCTTGAGGGAGGAAGGTGCCTGCGTGATCTGGCTTCTGCTCCCCACCACTTCTCCTTCCAAATTCCTTCCTCTAAAAGAAACCAATACTTAAATAAAAGAAAGTGCACACTTAAAAATGGAAAAAGTAGAAATAAGTCTTTCTCCTGCATGTGGGCTGTGATGACAGATTTTCTCAGGCCTCCTAGGCATGTACCAGCAATATACCTGTGTGTCATTAATTTTTTTTCTTTCACTTTGCAAAAGTGGTACTGTATGGTGAGGTAATCACAATCACCGACTCTGGAGGCAAAGTCCCTGGGTATACATCTGAACTCTGTCATTCCCAAGTCTGTGGTTCTGGGCCACTCATTTCACCTTCTTGTGCTGTTTGCCAGTCTGTGAAATGGTATAACAGCACCTACCTTGTGGACTTGTTGGAGAATTAAACAATATCTGTAAAGCTCTTAGAACAGTGTCGTGCTCAATAAAATATTGGCTCATTTCTGCACCTTTTTCATATTATATGTCTCATATATGCGTATATAATTTTTATATGCTTTTCTCTTTCTGCACCTTGCTTTTTTTTTACCAACTCAGTGTCACTCAGAGATCATTTCAGAGGCACAAGAGTAGGTCTCATGTCCTTTTCTTTTCTTTATTTTTATTTGGGGTTGCACTAGGTCTTCACTGCTGTGTGTGGGCTTTCTCTAGTTGCAGTGAGCAAGGGCTACCCTTTATTGCAGTACATGGGCTTCTCATTGCAGAGCACAGGCTTCAGTAGTTGTAGGACAGGGGCTCATTAGTTGTGGCTCATGGGCCCTAAAGCTTGTAGGCTTCAGTAGTTGCAGCACATCAGCTTAGAAATTGTGGTACACGGGCTTCGTTGCGCCTCAGCATGTGGAATCTTCCCAGACAAGGGATCAAACCTGTGTCCCCTGCATTGCAGGTGGATTATTATCCACTGCACCATCAGGGAAGTCCCTTATATCCTTTTTTATGTCTGCTGCGCCTCCTCTAGGACACACGTCCCACAGAATTCTAGAGTGGGTGGCCATTTCCTACTCCAGGGACTCTTTCTGACCCAGGGATCGAACCCATGTTTCCTGCAGCTTCCTCACTGGCAGGCGGATTCTTTACCACTGAGCCACTGGGGAAGTCCAAGTGATTTCCATGTTTCACTAATGGACATGTGGGTGGCTGCTACTCTTTTGCTAGCATTAATGAAGCTGTAGGGTGTAAAGTCAAGAAACACCTGGAGTAACAGGCAAATTTGGCCTTGGAATGCGGAATGAAGCAGGACAAAGACTAATAGAGTTTTGCCAAGAAAATGCACTGGTCATAGCAAACACCCTCTTCCAACAACACAAGAGAAGACTCTACACATGGACATCACCAGATGGTCAACACCAAAATTAGATTGATTATATTCTATGCAGCCAAAGATGGAGAAGCTCTATGCAGTCAACAAAAAAACAAGACCAGGAGCTGACTGTGGCTCAGATCATGAACTCCTTATTACCAAATTCAGACTTAAATTGAAGAAAGCAGGGAAAACCGCTAGACCATTCAGGTATGACCTAAATCAAATCCCTTATGATTATACAGTGGAAGTGAGAAATAGATTTAAGGGCCTAGATCTGATAGACAGAGTGTCTGATGAACTATGGAATGAGGTTCATGACATTGTACAGGAGACAGGAATCAAGACCATTCCCATGGAAAAGAAATGCAAAAAAGCAAAATGGCTGTCTGGGGAAGCCTTACAAATAGCTGTGAAAAGAAGAGAAGTGAAAAGCCAAGGAGAAAAGGAAAGATATAAGCATCTGAATGCAGAGTTTCAAAGAATAGCAAGAAGAGATAAGAAAGCCTTCTTCAG
>SJYX01006265.1:88648-153192 GCA_006410675.1 Oreotragus oreotragus | reverse complement strand
TATATCCTTTAGCAGAAAAACAATAAGGAGTCCGCAATACAGATACCCTTTTGTACTTCGGCATATCCATAAACAACATACTATAAATAATAAAAGAACTTATTATTAAATGGTTTTGAAAGAAATCATAAATGAATTATGAATCAGTAAATGAATGAGATATACCATCTGCCTTCCTGGAGAAAGAAATGGCAACCCACTCCAGTACTCTTGCCTGGAAAATTCCATGGATGGGGGAGCCTGGTAGGCTACAGTCCATGGGCTCATAAAGAGTTGGACAAGACTGAGTGACTTCACTTTCTTTCTTTCTATAGTTCCTTTTGGAGAAGGAAATGGCAACCTACTCCAGTGTTCTTGCCTGGAGAATCCCATGGACAGAGGAGCCTGGTGAGGCTGCAGTCTACGGGGTTGCAAGGAGTTGGACAAGGCTAAGCAACTAACACACACACACACACACACACACACCTGCCTTGAAATGGCCCTCAAATGATCATTTAGCTGTAAACTATCCAAAGACCCTGTTCTTACCTCCCAGTAGGTCCCATTTTCTGGTTTCTGAAAGGCACCCTCCTCTCCTCAGTCAAATAGGAATATTTGTGAGCACTGACCTCCAGCTTACTTTCTCATCTAGGAACCCCAAACAAAAGCACTTGGGAAAGACAGGAGAAGCAGGCTGGGTTTTTCTTTGACAACATAAACACCCACCTCTAAAATCTCACTAATTTGAAATGAGTCTGAGTAATAGGATAATTCTGTACATAGATTCTCACTGACACTAAAAACACTTTTTTTTTTTCAAATAACATTCAGGCCAAGCCTGCCTTAATTCAAGAAAGAGCAAGATTCATATACTACTTGTTCAGTCCTTTGCTCAACAACTACAGGTATTCTAAAACCCTACATCAGATTCCTATTAATTATCTTAGCAAACACCTTCTGGGCTGCTGGAACCAAGAACGACTTCTTTCCAAATCAGTCAGTGCAAAGGAGTGAAATTTGACCACATTCCTGGCCGAGCTCGGGAGCTCCCAGGCTCGAACCCCCAGGTGGCTGTTGCACTCCCATCCTTCCACACGGGTTCCCTGGGGCTAGGGTGGGAGGGGGCACTGAAGGCTGACCTAACCTAACCAGCACTACTGAGGTGCTGACCTGCAGCTGGTCCCTTACAGGGTGCAGACAGCCAAGGAAATTTCTAGAATCTCTACATACTTCTGGGACCTTGGAGTGAGAAGCCCAAGCATGGCTGACTTCATGGTCCCACACCTCGCTCTTCCCGCAGGTGAGCTCCTGACTCCTGGCTGGCTCCCTCCACAGCCCCTATGATTACATCTGGCTAGCCAAGCAGCCGGGCATGCAGATTTGTTCCCAGCAGCAGTGGCCCTCTCTACTGCCCATTCCAGAGACTCCCCCAAGATGCCCACTTCCACCATCCCACGCCATGCAATGAAGAAGATCTGAACCAATCCAAAGGCTCTCAGGGGACAGGGGACCTGGTATCTGGAAGGCTCTCCTCGCTTCAGCTGAGATCCATGGGAATAATGATTACAGAGCAGCTCACCTTTCCTCCAGGAAGGAATCAGACACACGGGAATTTATATCCCGACTCCTTCGCGCAGTAGACTCACAGCTGTTGAGGTGACTGGACTTCTCTGAACCTTACTTTCACAATCAACAAAATGGGAAGAACAATACCTCCTTTACAGGGCTGTTGTGACAAGTGAAACTAAGCAGCATGGTAGCTCCCCATGGCAGGTAGCAATACTAATATTAGTTTCCACGTGATTGTTTTCATCTTTAAATTGGGACCTCTCCCCTGGGTTAACAAAATCTCTCACCATTAAGAGTGATAATAATCACTCTTATCATGTACATTTATTGAGGAAGGGGGAATACATTGCCTGGACTCTAATTGAGGACAACTGTAATTCTGAGCTGAATTTGAGTCGAGTTTTAGACCTTGAGGTCAGTTACTTAGGACATGGTCTTGCTCCTTCACTAGAAGGGCAATCAAGTTCCTCAAGGGCTTCCCCAATGGCCCCTAGCATAGTGCTTGGAACATAGTAGGTGATCAGTAAATGAGAAAGTAAATTCACACTCAAGGCTATCAGTGGCCTGCTATTCGATACTCAGCCAGAGCACACATGGGATAGATAGCAGCTGCTGACTCAGGGCAATTCTAAGGTTATTATTATTGCATTCCTGATATTTCCTTGTAGACATATATGGACACAAACATCTGTGTATGAAGGCTCTTTGACAGCTGACTTTTGGAGGATGACTTTTGGAGGAGGGTGGGCAGGGAAACGGAAGCAAGAAGCCTCTTTGTTTAAAGGAAGCTCAAGGGGGTAGAGAGAGAGAGACAGGAGTGAGTCCTGATCCAACTAGTGACAGATGTTCTGCAATCACTCCTGGCTTCAGAGACACAGAGAGTTGCAGCTCCCACGTGACTGCAGACCTGCATAAATGTGACAGAGAGGCCCATTTGTTAAAGCCGCCACACCATTGCCAGAGGCCAGACTCAGGGTTCTGGGCTGGGTCTGCCTCTCCAGGCACACTATCTGGGCCCTGGGGCCAGGAGGGTTACCATGATGGCCCCAGCAATCTGGCAGAGGGAAAAGGCACTGGGATACTGGGCAAGCTGCTATTAGTGACTGTGTCTGTGGTCTTCTGGCACTTGCAGCCCAGGCTGGCTGGTTTTGCAGTTCGCCCTGGCACTGAAACCTAGCATTTCAGAAAAATTTGGCAGCAGAACCTGAGAAACATTACCTTAAAAAAAAAGGTGGAGGAAGCTACGTCGTGTTGGCAAAGCTCACCTGGGGCCACCTTCATCTGTTGCCCCCTTTCTTTGCGTCTCTCCATGTCTCCTCTTAGTGCCCAGTGCCTATGTTGTCCTTTCCACGCCCTTGCTGGGGGGAGGCCTGTGGATGGCCTTTCACTGTCTACTGGTTTATGACTCTCTTCCTCACGGTTTGACAGCTGGGCAAGACAGCTGAAGCAAGTTCCATACGGATTGTCAGCAAAGACTGGGGTGGGTGAAAATGGTTTAGACATGCAGCAGACACACCTAGCTCCTCACTGCAGATGGGCACAGAGGCTTGGGCAGAGAGAGCAGTGGCCGTTATGAGGCAGTGTGAGTGGTCTCGGGTCTCCTTCTATAGCCCACGGCAGCCCAAACAGAGCCAGCTGTGGGATACAGGGCCTTTCCTGCTACCCTCTAGGCATTAGCTAGGGTTCCCTTGTTGCAAGCAACAGAAACCAAGTAAATTAAGAAGAGAATGTGCCGAAAGGATACTGGGTAGATCACAAAATCAAAAGAAAGGCTGAATAGCTTAGTTGTAGAAAGGACAGGAAGGAGGGAAGGTCTTGAGACCCAAGTAACAGCAGAAACACACTTATTAATCTCTTTAAACCATTTTTTGGTCCCACTATCCAGCTGTTCAAGATTCCTGGCCAATGAGATTGGCTTTATTTGATTGACAGACCAACCAAGACTTCACAGAACACAGGGGAGGGCTTGTTCCCAAAGGGAGATCAGGGTTCTACCAAGAGACACTTGGACAACAGCTGGGTGGCCAAAATGAATCGGTGTCCACCAGCTCAAATCACAGAACCCCTTTCTCTTCACTCGCGTGTTTGCTCCAACTTGCTATCAACTAGATTTTACTATGAGATCAGTGGTGGGAAAGTGAAGGCAATCAAGAAAAGGAGGGAACTCGCTTACTGTTGCCAACTATCTGACAATAGACCTTGAGACGGGAGTCCTGGAGCTGTTTCCACTTCCTTGAAAAACGGAATAGAGGAATAGTATTCATCTGAGTCACCTAGATGTCTCCCTTTTATTTCCTCTTTCCCCTCAAGTCGAATTGGGTACCAATTTCTTTTACTTTATCCCCTGAACACTTCTCATGTCTACACAACCCTTCAGACCTCCAATTTTTCACCTGCCCAGGGGCAGAGCCTCCTAACTAGTCTCCTTTCGTCACCACTTTCACCACTCAAAATTTCACATGAAATTAATGCCTGCCATCTGTCTGCTTTGAAGAAGTGGATAAAAGAACTGTCTTCTCCCACTGTCTGAATACAGGACGCTGCGTATTGGATTATGTCTCTGAAAATTCAACGTGGAAGCCCTAATCTCCCATGGGACTGTATTTGGAGAAAGGACCTATAAGGCCGTAGTAAAGCTTAAGTGAGGTCACAAGGGTAAGACCCTAGGTAAGACTGGTATCCTTATGAGTAAGAGAGACCAGAACTCTCTCTGTGTGTCATATGAGGACAGTGAGGAGGCAGCCATCTGCAAGTCAGGAGCTCCCACCAGAAATCAGGCCTTCATGTGGGACTTCTAGCCTCTAGAGCTGTGAGCATGTATACATAATGCACAAGCATGTACAGTCCTCTCAGGAAGTCCATTACACACACGCACAGAGACACACAGGCCAGGGAGCCCACAGTGGGCCCTGCTGCTACCGTAAACCAGCACAACACAGGTCCATATCCATGTCCAGATGGCTGCTCTGGCAGAGTGGGACAGACCCTGCTCAGACCACGCAGGGTGGTGTGCTTAGACTCTCCTCCACAGCACAATCCACAGCCACCAGCACGTCCCAGTGCTTCCACCCATCCCTAGGGGGCATAGACTTTCATCAGCTCTTTATTTACATGGAACACTTATTCTGCGCTGTGTTGCACAGAATTTGAAACAACAATGGGAGACAAAGCCCCAGGCCTGCCCTCAAAGAGCCTGCGATGCAGTGGAAAACAGAGCCACATTCCCAGGCAGCCATAGCCTAGTGTGGTCAGGGGAGGGATGAGGGCTGCTCTTGTATCACAGACAAGACATGAAGGAAGGAAAGTGCTCAGGTGGTGACAAAGTAGGCAATAGTATTCCAGAAGGGGTTTATAGTGTGTGCACAGTTCGGAGGAGAGCCAGCATACTGGATCAATGATATTCAAGACTAGGCTTTGGACCACAGAGAGAAACAGATGAGTGGATAGGAGGGACAACAGGCATCAGTTTATGCAGAACTCTGGAAAGCAATTTAGTTTGGATGTTTCCCTGGGGTCCTGGGGAGGTATGGAAGGTTCCCAGGGTGTTGTCCCCAGACAATTAGTATCAGCATCACGTGGAATACAAATGTTCCAGCCCCATCTAAAGACTTCAGTTCAGTTCAGTCGCTCAGTCGTGTCCACAAGACCAGCATTTGGAGGCACTGAGAGTCCGGGGTTCAAAGTCCTGACAATATGACTCTGGACTGTGCAGAAGAGTGCCTGCTGTTTTTTTTGTGTGTGCATATACACGTACATGTGTATGCACAGGCCTACGTGCTGGTCTAAATCTCTCCAAATAGATCCCTTATGGTTTTCAAAAGCAAAGGTAGCCAGATCATTGACAGCCATGCAGCCAGTAAATATTTGCTAAATACCTCCAAGGTGCCAAGCATGCTGCTGACACAGAGAGGCTAACGGGCAACTGTGTGACTCTCAGAAGTTAGCATTCATCTGCTTAAGAACAGAGAGAATATAACATAATTAGATTCAGACTCACACACTCATTTTCAGGCAATTCCAACCAGGAGAGGCTTTTTATCTTTACCAAAAGAGAAAAGGGAGGGGGGGAAATGGTTATCTCTGCCAACTAGAATGGCTAAAATTCAAAACGATGACAACACCAAGTGCTGACAAGACATGGAGCAGCAGGAAGTCTCATACATTGCTGGTAGGAATAAAAATGGAATAGCCACTTTGAAAGACAGGTTGGCAGTTTCTTACAAAACTAAACATACTCTTAACCGTAAGTTTTGGCAATCATGCTCCTTGGTATTTACCCACCCCCAGAAAACCTGCACATCAATGGTTAAGGCAGCTTTATGCATAACTGCTAAAACTTGAAGGTAAAAATAAACTGGTTCTATCAAACATTTAGAGACGAGCTAATGCCTGTCTTTTTAAAACTCTTTCAAAAAATTGCAGAGGAAGGAACACTTCCAAACTCTTTCTATGAGGCCATCATCACCCTGATACCAAAACCAGACAAAGACAACACAAAACAAGAAGCTACAGGCCAACATCACAGATGAACATACATGCAAAGATCCTCAACAAAATTTTAGCAAACAGAATTCAGCAACACATCAAAAAGCTCATACACCATGATCAAGTTGGGTTTATTCCCGGGATACAAGGGTTCTTCAATATACAGAAATCAATCAACGTGATATACCATATTAACAAATTGAAAGATAAAAACCATATGGTCATCTCAACAGATACAGAAAAAAGCCTTTGTTTGACAAAATTCAGCACGTATTTATGATAAAAACTCTTCAAAGAATGGACATAGAAGGAACCTACCTCAACATAGTAAAGGCCATATATGATAAGCCTACAGCAAACATTATTCTCAACGGTGAAACACTGAAAGCATTCCCCCTAAGATCAGGAACAAGACAAGGGGCTCCACTTTCACCACCATTATTCAACATAGTTCTGGAAGTCCTAGCTACAGCAATTAGAAAAGAAAAAGAAATAAAAGGAATCCAGATTGGAAAAGAAGTAAAGCTCTCACTGTTTGCAGATGATATGATATTGTATGTAGAAAACCCTAAAGAGAGTATCAGAAAATTACTAGAACTAATCAGTGAATTTAGCAAAGTTGCAAGATACAAAATCAATACACAGAAATCACTTGCATTTCTATATACTAACAATGAAAAATCGGAAAAAGCAATTAAGAAATCAATCCCATTCACCATTGCAACAAAAATAATTACATATCTAGGGATAAACTTACTTAAGGAGACAAAAGATCTGTACACAGAAAATTATAAGACACTAATGAAAGAAATCAAAGGTGACATAAATAGATGGAGAGATATGCCATGTTCCTGGGTAGGAAGAATCAATGTTGTGAAAATGACTATACTACCAAATGCCGTCTACAGATTCAATGTGATCCCTATCAAATTACCAATGGCATTTTTCACAGAACTATAACAAAAAACTTCACAATTCATATGGAAACACAAAAGACCCCGAATAGCCAAAGCAGTCTTGAAAAAGAAGAATGGAGCTGGAGGAATCAAACTGCCTGACTTCAGGTTATACTACAAAGCTACAGTCATCAAGACAGTATGGTACTAACACAAAACCAGAAATATAGAACAATGGAACAATATAGAAAGCCCAGAAATAAACCATGCACCTCTGGGTACCTTATTTTTGACAAGGAGGCAAGAATATACAATGGGGCAAAGACAGCTTCTTCAATAAATGGTGCTGGGAAAATTGGACAGCTACATTTAAAGGAATGAAATTAGTACACTTACTCAGAGAAGGCACTGGCACCCTACTCCAGTACTCTTGCCTGGAAAACCCCATGGACGAGGAGCCTGGAAGGCTGCAGTCCTTGGGGTCGCTAAGAGTCGGACACGACTGAGTGACTTCACTTTCACTTTTCACTTTCATGCATTGGAGGAGGAAATGGCAACCCACTCCAGTGTTTTTGCCTGGAGAATCCCAGGGACAGGGGAGCCTGGTGGGCTGCCATTTATGGGGTCGCACAGAGTCGGACACGACTGAAGTGATTTAGCAGCAGCAGCAGCAGAAGAAGAACACTTTCTAACATCATACACAAAGATAAACTTCAAATGGATTAAAGACCTAAATGTAAGACCAGAAAGTATAAAACTCTTAGAGGAAAACACAGGCAGAACACTTGATGACATAAATCAAAGCAAGATCCTCTGTGACCCACCTCCTACATTAACAGAAACAAAAGCAAAAGTAAACAAGTGGGACCTGATTAAATTGAAAAGCTTTTGCACAGCAAAGGAAACTATAAGCCCTCAGAATGGGAGAAAATAATAGCAACGGAAACAACTGACTGCCGGGAGCCGCCACGGGAGATCCCACCCATGACAAGTTCATGTAGAAGAGAACTGTTAAGCAAGGCTTCAGAACTCAAGGGGCTCCCTAGGCTTTCTCGAGCATCTACCCCAAAACCAGAATCTGTCTGTTTTACTATTTCATGACTTTCACCAACTCCTCTGACATTAACAGGGGGCTAACCCTGACCACCTTTCTCTGGGGAAAATCAACTTAGGGCTATAGCTAATAAGTCTCCTGGACATGAGAGGAATATTTCAAATCAAACCCCCTCTGTTAGCATTCTAGCTTGCTTGGCAGGTATATCCAGACTCTTGCAGCCATGCATACAATTATTTACAGCCTCCCAACTGTGAGAAGCACGGAAAGCCTCAAACATAGAACCTCTGAAAGAGTTAAAAGTTATTAGAGTAGTGCTGGTGCTGGTGTAGGATTTCATTATTGGGCCAATGCTTGTTGCTAAGTTCCCATATCTCTTATCCACTGTGCACCTGGGAATGCATTAGTTAACATAGTGAGAATGTAAGAAAAACAAGTGTAGCCTTGAATTTAACCATATCAGACTTTTGAGCTAACTGGTTCTTTCTTGTAACTCGCTGCACCTTTGCTCTGTGAAAAACATAACTCTGGCATTTTTCTGAGGCTGACATAGATTAGAAATATAAAGAGAAAACACTTTGAGGAAAAATAAGTTTTCTGGTTGAGCAGCCTTTATCAAAAGAGGGTCATAAAATGTTCGCAGGCCTCCAAGGCCAGAAGATACTGTACACAACATCATTTGTGGAAAAGGTATTCAGAAATATCCTTGTTTCGATAAGGGCAAAACTACTGGAATGTTGGGCTGAGTCTGTATGACCTTGCATCTTTCATTTCCCTTTATGTACAAAAAAAGTATATACGTACTGTTTAAAAATAAAGCTATGGATCTCGCTCATCAAAGCAGCTTGATCTCCTCGTGTCAATCATTTTCCTCCTCTTACTCTCTCTTTCAGGCTAGTTCCCATCTGGAGTACAGAAGTCCGCCGTGTCTACTTACTTGCCTGGGTTTCTAAGACCTGAACGGGGAGGCGCCCTGCGCCTTCATTCCCTCGGGAGATGGGGAGGGCACCTGCAGCCTCACGTAGACGGTGCAAGTCTCTTGTCTTCAGACTTTATTGATTTTCTGTATAAACCAAGGAACATCAGCCTCTTTTCTCTAGTTTCTATTTTCTTATCTACAACATTCTTATCTATTTCTCCCTATATCAATCACAATCGCCGACACCATTTCTCCTTCGGGTTTCCCTGGATCCTGCGGGGGCTGGACCCCGGCGACTGACAAAGGATTAATTTCCAAAATATACAAGCAGCTCATACAATTCAATACCAGAAAAACAAACAACCCAATCAAAAAGTGGGATAAAGACCTAAACAGACATTTCTCCAAAGAAGAAATACAGATGGCTAACACCTGAAAAGATGCTCAATATCGCTCATTATTAGAGAAATGCAAATCAAAACTATGATGAGATATCACCCCACACCAGTCAGAATGGCTCTCAACCAAACAATAAATGCTGGAAAGGGTGTGGAGAAAAGGGAACACTCTTGCACAGTTGGTGGGAATGTAAATTGATAAAGCCACTATGGAAAATGGTATGGAGATTCCTTTAAAAATTAGGAATAAAACCACCAATCCCACTTCTAGGCACATACTCTAGGAAAGCAAAATTGAAAGAGACACATGTATCCCATTGTTCATTGTAACACTATTTACAATAGCTAGAGCATGGAAGCAACCTAGATGTCCATAGACAGATGAATGGATAAAGCAGTTTTGGTATATACACACAATGGAATACTACTCAGCCATAAAAAGGAACACATATGAGTCAGTGCTAACAAGGTGGATGAACCTAGAACATAGTATACAGAGTGAAGTGAGTCAGAAAGAGAAAGATAAATACCGTATTCTAACACATATATACAGAATCTAGAAAAATGGTACTGAAGAATGTACAGGGCAGCAATGGAGAAACAGACATAGAGAATAGACTTATGGACATGGGGAGAGGCGAGGAGANGAGTCAGAAAGAGAAAGATAAATACCGTATTCTAACACATATATACAGAATCTAGAAAAATGGTACTGAAGAATGTACAGGGCAGCAATGGAGAAACAGACATAGAGAATAGACTTATGGACATGGGGAGAGGCGAGGAGAGGGTGAGATGTATGAAAAGAGTAACATGGAAACTTACATTACTAAATATAAAACAGATAGCCAATGGGAATTTTCTGTATGGTTCAGGAAACTCAAACAGGGGCTCTGTATCAACCTAGAGGGAGGGAGATTGGGAGGGAGATGGAAGGGAGTTTCAAAAGGGAGGGGATATATGTATACCTATGGCTGATTCAACCTATGGTTAAGGTTTGACAGAAAACAGCAAAATTCCATAAAGCAATCATCCTTCAGTAAAAAAAAATTAATTAAAAAAAATAAACTGTGGAATATCCAGACAATACAATATTATTCAGCATTAAAAAGAAATGAGCTATCAAGTCATAAATAGACATGGAAGAACCTTAAATTCATATTACTAAGTGAAAGAAACCAATTTTAAAAGGTACCTATTATATGTTCCAATTATATGACATTTTAGAAAAGGCAAAACTATGGAGACAGTAAAAAGATTCATGGTTTCCATGGGTTTAGGGGGAAGGAGGGATGAACATGTGGAGCACAAGAGATATTTAGAGCAGTGAGACTATTCTGTATGGCACTATGGTGACGGATACCCATACATTTGTTGAAACTCATAGAAGATACAATATTGAGCTCAGTTGTTAACTATGGGCTTTGAGTGGCATGTCAGTGCTAGTTCATCAGCTTTAACAAATGTACCATTTATTTGGTACATTCATTTGGCACATTGGGAGGTTGGTGAAGGGGAAGGTGGTTTATGAGAACTCTCTATACTTTCTGATCAATTTTTGTGAACCCAAGATGGACAGGGAGGCCTGGCATGCTGCGATTTATGGGGTCGCAAAGAGTTGGACACGACTGCGCGACTGAACTGAACTGAACTGAACACTGCTCTGGGCTTCCCTGGTGGCTCAGAGGGTAATGCGTCTGCCTGCAATGCAGAAGACCTGGGTTTGATACCTGGGTCGGGAAGATCCCCTGGAGAAGGAAATGGCAACCACTCCAGTACTCTTGCCTGGAAAATTACATGGCCAGAGGAGTCTGTTAAGCCACAGTTCATGGGGTCGCAAAGAGTCAGATACAACTGAGTGACTTCACTTTCACTTTCTAAAACTGCTCTAAATATAGTCGTAAGTAAATGAATAAGGCATTTCAAGCTGTGAACACTTGTAGAGTGGATATGATAGGTAAGTTTCTCATCTGGGGCCCCCAGCAGATTTCTTGGGTTCTTTCTGACATGAAAATACTTTACATTTTTACACTGGAAACTATTCCTTCTGAGAGCATACAGCCATGTTCAGAACTGGGATAGTGACTCCAATGAGCCTGTACCCAGCCCCAGGAATTAGGTCATTGCTTCGAACCCAGGAGCCAAAGGAGCTGGTGCAGACCGGAGCTCTTACTGTTTCGTGGCCAGAAAGAACTATACTGAAGAATAAGGATCCTTGACCAGGCACAGTAACATGGGCTGTGATATATTAAGTGAAAACAAGTACTTTGCAAAAGAGCCTAAATGGGATGGTTCCAATTCCATTGGATCTTAGACAAAAGACATACCGATTGTTATCACTAGCTGTCCCAGGATGACAACCTAATGTGACTTTTACGCTCTGCTTTGTGCACCCCTACGTTCTAAATTTTTTACAACAGACATGTGTTATTTTTTAATCAAGGGCAAGAAAGAGTAAATATGAGAGAGAAAGGCCATCCATCAACAGAGTCCACTGAGGGTTTGGGTTTATCAAGATGAAAAATGACCAGCAAAGAACCCCTCATACATCCAGCTTAGAGCTAGCTTCTGAGGGCTGGGATACACTTGTGTTAAAAGGAAAACGGTACACATGAGAACATAAACCCATATGTATTGTTTTTAAGCCAGTTACTTGGGCCACAGCAGTAAGGATCTGCCCAGTTCTTGTCCACATGCAGGAGAAGAGAATCAAAAGAGCACAAAGTATTCGAAGGTGGCAGGTTTCCCCAACAATGCCCAACCTATTTGTGTGTGGCAGGAAAAGTCTCTCTCTAAAGCTAAGGGCAAGAATGGTGGCGTCTATAGCCCCCAGATAGATATAGATTAGACAACCGCAATTATGGGTCTGAGGATTTAAATCTTAATAGGTTGAGAGTAGGGAGGTGAGGGGAGGGGAGAGAAATCAAATAAATCTGAACCACAGCCAGGGATCAAAACCTAACACCTTCTCCTTGATGTGATGTCTCTTCCAGGAGACTGTTAACACCTCGTAACTTAACTGACACCCACAAGGGAAACACACAATAATCCACACACCCAAAAGTGATCACAGCCTCTGGATCAGGACAGAGAATTCTTTCAGAAAGTCTCAGCAGTGAAGAAGTAAGAGAAAAAGGAGATCTTTCTTAAATGTCCCTCAACAGTTCTGAGTGTGGTTTGTCCTTTCAAATCCTGTTTCCTGGGAACACACATTTTTTTATGTTAGTGAAGGGCTCGTGCTTGATGTGTGAGGTAGTGGGTTTCCAGATTCTGTCTAGGGGGCTGGATGAGAAGTTGAGGATGGGCTGTGAATTCCCACCAAGAGTTGCCAGGTCCACAAAGAGGTGCTGCCAACCCTAGTCCTAACATGGTGAGAAACATCCTGAGTCAAGGTCACTGCTGAGGTTGGAGGGCTCAGTTGAAGGCCAGATCTGTGAAGCCAAGCAGGTATCATTCTATGTTGGGCCTACTTAAAAAAATAATAATAATAACTAGAGGGACTTCTCTGGTGCTCCAGTGGCTAAGACTCTGTGTTCCCAATGCAAGGGCCCAGATTCCATTCCTGGTCAGGGAACTAGATCCCACACTGCTGCAACTAAGAGTTCACATGCCACAGCTAAAGATCCTGCATGCCGCAACTAAGGCCCAGTGCAGCCAAATAAACAAACACATTTAAAAAAATAACTAGAGCTTAGGCATTCTCAGAAGTCATGTGAATTGAGGAGATATTGGGGGTTGCACAAGTAGGGTTAGGGTGAACTCTGTGTTTAATAATGGTCTTCTAGATTTTTATGATGTATGAATAACATTGATAGCCACATATCCTGTATCCTCCACAACAAAGTTGCATGGGAAGTAATAGTGTCACTTCCATTTTATGTGAAGAAACTAAGCCTTGGGAAAAATGATTTCCTCAAGTTGGTGAGCTAGTTAAGTGACAGAGGTAGGATATGAACCCGATCTTCTCGCGCAGAATTCTGTCCACACTGCCTGCCACAGGGCAGCTGTCAGAGCACTAAGAGTCTAGAGTTACTTCTAAGCAGGAACTCATGAACAGGGCTTGCAACGGGAGCCTGGACAGTCTGGGAGTCTCTTTCAGGACAGGGATCCTGCCCTGTTTTCCTCCGTTTCAGGGGCTGATATATGGAAGCCTTGTCATGAATGGTGGGTGAAGGAGGAAAATGGGTCAGGATCACCTGAGGTACCCAGTGGGACTCAGTGCCAGCTCACAGACTAATGAATTTTGGTGAATCAGCATCATTCCCACCAGGGGCTCCATTGGGAGGAAAGCAATGAAACCTTCCATAGCAGCTGCAGCACCGTGGCTGAAGCTGTGGGCATATATTATCTGCCCTCCTTACCCTTTGAGGACTTTCAGAAACAACTCTGGGCCACTTCGGAGGTCAGGGCTGGGGCAAATAGAGACAAAGGAGGGAGACTTGAGCCACTGAAGACTGAAGCAGGTGATGTTTAAATTACTTTTGTGTTTAAAGATAGGATCATAGCTGAACTTACCAATCTATAGTGGGCATCTTTCTAAACCAGTTAAAATATACACCTCTGTCACCACGGTAAATATCTATATTGTTCTTCACAATATATAAGAATACAATAATTTATTTATCTGACACCCTTTTGAGGTGTCACCTTTATATCGCTTCCTCTTTTTTTCTCTATGATAGTCATGCTACTGTGAACATCCCTTCAAACACAATGTTCAAACTTAATAAAAAGGATTGGATAATCAGAAGAGAAAAGGTGACTTTCACCTTGAAGAGGAGCACTGGGGCAGGTTTCATGGCACACAAGAAGTGTGAGCTGGACCTGCTGGTTAGGTACAGAGACTGTGAGATGACAATGAGAAACAGGCAATCCAAGCAACCAGCTGAACTCGAGCAAGGGGTTTGGATGGACTCCGGGAGCTGGTGATGGACACGGAGGCCTGGCGTGCTGTGGTTCATGGAGTCACAAAGAGTCAGACACGACTGAGCGGCTGAACGGACAGCAGGGAGACAGAGGCAGGAAAGCATGGGGTGCCCACAGAGAATGAGAACGTTGTGTGATGAGACTGGAGCACACAGTGAATGAAGCAGAGGGCCTGGAAATCAGACTCCCTAGTATGTTTGGACAGAAGTAAGGAGGACTTGAACCATCCTGCCAAGGGATTTATTACTGTAGACCAACAAGATCATGTTCATCATCTTACAGGTAATTCAAAGTCAATTCTCCTGTTAATAATCACAATGAAAAAAGAATGCCCTTGATTCCAGACTGGAAGATTTAAAAGAAAATTCAGACCCAAAAGTTCAGTGAGATATGCATGAAAGAACTTGGCATGGACTTGTCACACAGTTAAGTGTTTAAGAAAAGCTAACTCAGTCTCAAAACAAGAGGTAATTTTTAAATTCTGGGATTCTGAACTTAGAAACTTAACTTTTTTCATGTTGACTTTACTCTGCCTGTTTTGTGATTTTAGTTTCCAATAAAGTCACATGGGGAGAAGACAAACTTGCTTCAAGAAGGAAAAGCCCCACACATCCAGGTGGCTCCTGGAATTAGTTTTCAGATTGTTTATCTCATTAGTATTCAAACTCTCACCATCTGATCATCAAATTCACTCCAGTCTAAACTGGCCTATAATTTTTTTTTCTATGTTTGGAGTTTAAATTAGAAATTAAGATTTACTGCATTTGCAGACCATTTTTAGCCTTTTTATGAAAAAAGTGGAGGCAATAAAGATCCACTTGTCCAATGTGTCATTTTCAACACGGTGGGCAAGCGGTGGGTGGCAGCTTTATTTATCACTGCCCGCTTGCTGGAGTGCTGGTAAATGGAATTGCTTGCTCTGCCAAGCACATGGGAAATAAGCACAGCAGTGAGGCTGGGCTTTTACAGCAGCTCTGTGATCTTGAATTATGAAAGGATTAGACAAGATTTGAGAGAAGGGAGCCTCTGTTGTTTTTCTCCCCTCTTTTGTAAAGATTCAAGGGCGAGGAAAAGCCTAGTATAAAGACAATTTAGAAAGTCCACCAGATGATGGTCTTTGGAAAATGGGTTGGGAGATTTCTGATTTATTTCCTCTGGTTAACGGCCAAGTAAGAAATCACGATGCAGATAGTGACTTCTCTCTCTAGAGTGAGGAATTCGTTAGTATTTGACCCAAAGTCCTGCTGTGGCCCTGAAGCACAGCTTTCACCGCCAAGCTTAAGGCCCACATACTATTCTGTTTTCATGCATCTGAGTTGAAGCCCGGGTCTGCCTAACAACGTTATTAGTAAATGAACTCTATTTTTTGGAGGTGCTTATCATTTCTAAATTTTATCAAATCCAATTGGTCTGCAAGCTGATAGTTTTTGGATATCTTTGTCAAGGAAGCTATGGATACCACTAGTACCATTTTTGGCCAACCTCCTACCTGCCTAACCTTTAGACCATGCCCACAGGTCCCTTTATGCGCATGCCATTATCCTCTGGCGCCTCTTCAAAGCAGGCCCAACCGAAGCCAACATCCCAATGTCCCAGGAGCCTTATTCAGGGGCTTTAGTGCAATGAGAGGCTCTTCCTGAAGTTCCAGCCTCCCTCTCCATCCTCTGCGGTAGCCACCAAGCTTCTTGAATATGTCATGCTCTATCTTATTCCTAGGGCAGAAATAAAGGTCCCTTGGAAAGAAAAACCCATCTGTCTCAGTCAGTAGGAGCTCTCATAACAAAATACCACAGACTGGGTTGCTTAAACAACAGAAATTCATTCCCCACAATTCTGGAGGCTGGAAGTCCAAGGTCAGGGTGCCAGCATGGTTGGATTCTACTGAGGACTCTCTTCTTGACTGCAGATGGCTGCCTTCCTGCTCTGTCCTCACAAGGTGAAGAAGAGAGAAATCTCTATTCCTCTTCTTATGAAGACACTAATCCCACCATGGAGGTCCCACTCTCATGACCTCATCCAACTCCACCTTCCAAAGGCCCTATCTTCAAATACCACATTGAAGGTTAAGGCTTCAGCTTATGAATTTGGGGGGTGATAATGGCACCCCACTCCAGTACTCTTGCCTGGAAAATGCCATGGATGGAGGAGCCTGGTAGGCTGCAGTCCATGGGGTCGCTAAGAGTTGGGCATGACTGAGTGACTTCACTTTCGCTTTTCACTTTCATGGATTGGAGAAGGAAATGGCAGCCCACTCCAGTATTCTTGCGTGGAGAATCCCAGAGACAGAGGAGCCTAGTGGGCTGCCGTCTATGGGATCGCACAGAGTCGGACACGACTGAAGTGACTTAGCAGCAGAAAACATTTGGTTCATAACCATCGAATATAAAGCACTTGATACTTCTGTCGGGAGAGTTTCCTAAAATGCCCAAGACTATGTTCTCTCACACTATCCCGTGTTTATCATGGTACTGACCACACTGTATTGCAACTGTTGGTACACCTATTACGTCTTCTCCTACTGGACTGAACTCTTTCATGGCAGAAAGTATGCGTTATTCAAAGATGGGTACCTTCTACCCAACATAAAACCATGCATATAGTCAGTATTTAAATGCCTATTGCCTAACTGCATCAGTCAGGGTAATGTTAGTTGTTTGAACAAAATTTAAGGCAGAGAAGTTTGGACTTTCCTGGCAGTCTGGTGGTTATTTAAGACTCCAAGCTTCCATCGAAGGGGGCATGGGTTTGATCACTGGTCAGGAAACTAAGATCTCACATGCCGAGTGGCATGGCAAAAAAAAAAAAGACACAAATTTGTTTCTCATGCATGTAACAATCCAGTGCAGTTTTTCAGCAGGCAGCCTTCCACAGGGGTGGTTGAAGACTCAGATTCCTTCCACCAGGTGGCTCTGCCATCCCCTAGACCTTTAGGGTACTATTTCAGTCAGCAGATGGGAAGAAAAGATGAAAATGATATACCTGCTTCATGATTATTTCTGCCTGGAAGTGACATGCTTCTTGTTCAAGCATATCATATTGGTATGAAATGGCCCCAGCTAGATGAAAGGGGTGAAAGGGCGGTGGAGAGCAGGCTAAGAAATACGAATCTCATAGGCAGCTGCTTGCAAACAATCACCCTTTACTATGGGATGAATGAATGAATGAATGAATGAAATCAAAGATACGGTATAGTGGAAAGAATGCAGGAATGTGGTGACCAAGAGGGAAAGCATATTAAATCCCCAAACACTTTGATTTTATAAAAGCGAGAGGTCCAAATTAGATAACTTAAATCTTAATTAAATTATCTGACCCTCAATTACACAACTATTTAGTGAAAGGCATGGTCCCATGGATGGAAGAGCAGGGCAGGCTACAGTCCACAGGGTCACAAAGAGTTGAACACAACTGAGTCACTAATGCATTCAACACATGGCGATTAAACTCAAGTGACTTTGGTTCTTATCCTAGTTTGTTGAATGGAAAAGTCACTCCTCTCCACATCTCTATGAATCTGTATCATCATCTGTAAAATGAGAGTTCTGTGCCAAAGTTTCCTACAATTCAGCCCAGTAAAGGGACAACAACCAAGAACTTAGAGGCTTATTCTGAAAATGAAAGAAAGTGAAAGTCACTCAGTCGTGTCCAATTCTTTGCGACCCCATGGACTATAGTCCATGGCATTCTCCAGACCAGAATACTGGAGCAGATAGCCTTTACCTTCTCCAGGGAATCTTCCCAGCTCAGGGATGGAAGCCAGGTCTCCTGCATTGCAGGCAAATTCTTTACCAACTGAGCAGGGAAGCCCTATTCTGAAAATGGTACAGTTCAAATCCCTGGAATCACACTGACAACCAGTTTAGAAGAGAAAATGCAATCCATGGATCAGCTGCTTTATCTGCACATCCTCTGTGCTGTGCTGTGCTTAGTCACTCAGCTGTGTCTGACTCTTTGTGACCCCATGACTGTAGCCCACCAAGTTCCTCGGTCCATGGGGATTCTCCAGGCAAGAATATTGGAGTGGGTTGCCATGCCCTCCTCCAGGGGATCTTCCCAACCCAGGGCTTGAACCCACATCTCTCACATTGCAGACAGATTCTTTACCATCTGAGCCACCAGGGAAGCCCTTCAATGAAATGAACTACATGTGAAAGTGTTTAGAATCAGGTAGACAGAACACTGTTTATATATCTTTATTCATTTAAAAGTAGTCTGGGTTTGCTCTGAGGTCAATGAGCATGGCCTGAACGCCTGTGTCATTCCCCGGGCAGACCTTAGACCATCACACAGTGAGAATGAGAATGACTGCTTCTCAGTTATTGGAGATCAGAATTTGACAGCTGATGGTTTTCTGATTGTTAGTACTAACTCTGTTCTTTATCTTTAAACAATTCTAACCACGCATTTCACGCTATTCAGATGTACTTGAAGTCTCAAATTTTAAAACAACTGGGTAGAAAAGATTTTAAAAAAAAAGCTGAAGAGCATGCTGACTTCATTAGAAGCCTGTTTTAGGAAATTATTAAAAAAAAAAAAAACAACTTCGGTGATAGAAGTTTTCAAATGGGAACAAACTTACTAGTCATTTTTCAGAAGTTACTGAGAAACTGCAAGTGTTTTTTGGCCCTAAGACTTTATTGTTAGAATCTCATATAGTAAATCTCAGCTAGTAAAGAATGCACCTGCAATGTGGGAGACCTGGGTTTGATCCCTGGCTTGGGAAGATTCCCTGGAGAAGAGAACAGCTACTCACTCCAGTATTCTTGCCTAGAGAATCCCATGGACAGAGAAGCCTGGCAGGCTACAGTCCGTATGGTTGCAAAGAGTTGGACATGACTGAGCGACTAACACTTTCACTTTTCACTTGGTTGTCAAAGTACAAATCAGTAAGAATGTGTCCTAGAACTCTTATAAGTTTTTGTTTTCAATTTGATCATTATATTTCCTCAAGAGAAAAAAAAAAGGGATTCCTAGTGTTCTGAAGGCTGTACTTTCTTTCCCATGTATACGTCTCAATAAACATAACCAAATAAACATAAGTATCTCTTATATACCCCTCAACTGTGGGAGTATCTCTTAGATACCTCACTGTGACATCCTGTTCTGACTCATGTGTCTTACTTCCTTGTCCTAGTTCTCTTTTTTTCCCCTCTGTATCCCTTGGGAAGAAAGTCTTCATCCTGAGGATGGCAAAAGGGTGGCAGAGAAATGATGCTACTTTGCAAATGACTGGCAAAGCACTCCCTAGGTTCCACCTGCCAGGGGAGGCCTCCCTGCCCTACCTCAGCCCAACACCGCCATTTCACACAATTTACTTTCCACTCCAAATCTGGAGCACCAGTCTATAAAGAACAAAGGGAAAAGCAAGCTGTCCCTTAAAGAATTAAGGACTCTTAATTCTTTTTCATGGTATAAAGCAACATGTTACTGTGACTTTTGACCTCCAGGGGTTGGATTAGATGATTTTCCACATGGTTTATTGTGAATGGTTTTATTGCGCATTCACCTCACAGACTCCCAACAATTTAAATGCCATAAAAATGGCTAACATATTTGGCAGGTTTTAAAAATGTCCATCCGTCAAACAGATTTGCTTCCATGCGGCCACCCGGAGCTGGCAGCGTTTCCTCCACACACCTAGAGAAGGTTCTAAGTGGGAGGGTAGAATCACTCTGATGAGCTGTAATGAATGTGGCTCCCAGGGTAGAGGTGACAGACTTTCTGCCTCTCTGACCCTCAGAGACACATCTTGGTTGGCTTTTTTTTCCTCCTCAATACTGGTGGAAGTTTTATTTGTCTGCTTGCTTTTCTTCTTTGGGAAGTGGGTTTTTAAAAACATTTCTCTGTGGGTCACAAAAAATCTGTACTCCCAGATTCCATGAAGGTAGAATGAATTAATTTGGCCCACAGCCACTGTCCCAGTGGGCGATTTCAAATCTCATGCTCTCCCAAGTGTTCTCATTTGTAAGCTACCAACATTACTAACCTACCTGTTATAACACAGGGAGAGAATTTACCGTGATTTACTAGGAGCAATGCAGTCTTCTTCGCAGGACGTCATTGTCTTTATATGCATTAGCTAGCAACAACAATACTAAAAGAAAATTACATACATGGATGCACTTTGCTTTTCATAACAGATGTGACTTCTCAAAGCAAGACTGCCTGCTGAGAATTCCTTCAAGGTCTGGTTAATTAATGCCTTCTTCGTAGATCCAATGATCAGGTATGATTCCTGTCTCGACCTCTTTTTCGGCACTCATCATAGCGTCCCCTAGATATCCCTGGGGACCTAAAAGGAAGCCTCATAAGGGTCTGAGAACCAGCCCGTTAACAGTGGTCCCGTCTTTCCTCAGCACTGGTTTCCCTCTGTCTGCCTATGACCCAGCCTGAAGAGGCCGCTACTCGTCATAAGAATACTTTTATCTGTCCGTGGGTGCCAGCCAGATATATACTCCAGGCACCAGAAGAAAGCTGGAGGTCAAGGAAGGCCTCCTCTTGTCCCCTCAGAGCCTCGCCTTGTCACTTGGCTTGGGCATCTCCATTGAGGACCAATGAAGTTTCGCTTGGGCAGCTTCATCAGCTTCCGATCTTCAGCCCTCATTCCACAGTGGCTTTAAATTAATCCAAAGGACCATTGATGGTTCTTCCATTTTTCATCCTCTTGGCTCTACTGGCATTTATGATTCCCATCTCTCTCCCCTTTAATAACAGCAAGGGGGAGGGAAACATTCTTTTAGAAGTTAGTAGCAGAGCTCACCAGGTGGAGATTCGTTTTTTGTTTACCAAAACATTCCAATACACCATTTTGGTTGAAGCAAGATGGTCCTCAGGACATAGGTGGGATGGAGACAAGAAGTTTACAAAGTGCGAATTTTTTAGTTTCTAGGAGCAGTGCTGGAGGAATTGGGTGCCCAGGAAAGAGGATAAGCTAGGAGAAATGAGAAGGGATGGCCCAGCAACAGAAGGGAATCGATGATTCAAGGAAAAGAGAAAGTGAGTGAGAAACACAGTGAAGGATATGACAGATGGACTTTTTAGAATAGTAATGGTTAATGTTTTCAATATAAAGTTGTTTATTCTGTTCTGGACATCAGTCTCCCATTAAAAGAAGCAGGATTAAGTCTGTTCAGTGAAACAAGCTACAGGTTTAAAACTAATGATCATTATTAATAAATGAAGATCATCTAAATTAGTTCAAAACAGCAAAATATGTTGCACATATTGTTGTTTAATTGCTAAGTCTTGTCCAACTCTTTGCACCGCCCTGGAGTGTAGCCCACCAGGCCTTTCTGTCCATGGGATTTCCCAGGCAAGAACATTAGAGTGGGTTGCCATTTCCTTCTCCAGGGGATCTTCCCGACCCTGGAATCAAACCCGTGTTTCCTGTATTGGCAGGTGGCCTTTACCACTGAGCCACTAGACAAGCCCATGCCATACATGCTGCTGCTGCTAAGTCACTTCAGTTGTGTCCGACTCTGTGTGACCCCACAGACGGCAGCCCACCAGGCTCCCCTGTCCCTGGGATTCTCCAGGCAAGAACACTGGAGTGGGTTGCCATTTCCTTCTCCAATGCATGAAAGAGAAAAGTGAAAGTGAAGTCGCACAGTCTGTCCGACTGTTAGCGACCCCACGGACTGCAGCCCACCAGGCCACTCTGTCCATTGGATTTTCCAGGCAAGAGTACTGGGGTGGGGTGCCATTGCCTTCCCCGATGCCATACATACAGGCACCCAAACAAACTCAATTTCTTTTCCACACATACCTATACATTGTATCTAGGATAAGAGACAGAGTTTAACAGCTTCTCTTTAACACAGTTATTCTTACGTATAGCCCCCTCTTCAGTGTTTCTCCTACTCAGTACCTGCTGGGAATGGAATCTGGGAGAGAGTAAGGAAAATGAGCATATTCCATATTTGCATAAGACCATAAACCTAAAGGCTTCCCTTGTGGCTCAATTGGTAAAGAATCTGCCTTCAATGCAGGAGACCCAGGTTGGGAAGATACCCTGGAGTAGTAAATGGCAACCCACTCCAGTATTCTTGCCTGGAGAATCCCATGGACAGAGGAGCCTGGCAGGCTATGGTCCATGGGGTTGCAAGAGTTGGACACCACTTAGCGACTAAACCACATAAACCTAAAGAGGGGATATGCAACAAGGAGAAATATACAAGAGAAACCAAGAATTCAGGGGAAGTGAAAAATCTGAGTACAAAACGCTGGGGTGGAGTAGGGTCTCCAGATAAAATAAGGAATGCCCAATTAAATCTGAATTTCAGATAAACAAATTACTTTTTATGTCCCAAATATACTTCTCCTTATACAAGATGCCTTTAGTTGTATTTGAGGAAGTTGGAAGACCTAGAGTAGGAGAATTCTGGATTCTGTCAGAAGTAAAAATCATTTAAAATGTCATAGAAGAGTATGGCTTGGATACAGTGAACGTCTCGGTCAAATAACACTGTACATTTTCAGAAGTGCTGTGTTTAGAGTCAGGCTCAAAGTCCTTCACAAATTTGTATAAGTTACATGGTTTTTCAGACTATGAAACACATAATGTGAATATTCGCTCTCAACATCAACACTAACCATGAAAACGTCAAGGAGGTCCTAACATCACTCTCTCACTGTCAAAAAAAACCCCACTGGCCATTCTATCTCTAAAGGCAATTACTATTCAAACCCTTAAACTTATAGTGAAAATAATTACTAGAGAGGCAAGTGAATAGTTCCCCCCTCAGCTCCTTCCCTATAGGGTAAACAGAATGAAACATAGCCCAGGGGCCCTTACCTAACAAAACTAGGCCAGCTTAGTTAACCATATAGTCAAGCAGGGCCCTATCCACTCTCCGACTGCCCGATTTTATCAGGCAATAACAACTGTGCTCTTAAAATGTTCAAATTTCCAAAAGATTCAAGCCATCCTCAGTGCAGTGTGAAACAACAGGAAATACTTATCAATTAAAGAAAAAGGTTACTACAAATGTGCTTAATAAAATACAAGGTAAATGTACTTAATAAAGTTACAGCTTCAAGTGAAATGCAGGAAACCTCTTTCATTTTTATTAAAGCTGGACTTAACTGCTTTGGTTTATTGGTTTGCAGTTTCAGAACTTAATTTAGACTCTAGATGATTTGCTCAAAGGAAAATAGACGGGTCAGCTGTGTGTTGGCCTATCCCAGCCAAGGGGTTGTGATAGAGGTACTAAGTAATCAGGGCCTGTGTCATGTGTCCTAAACATACAAAACCCATTCAAAGAAATCTTTCCACCTACACCAGGTTTCAGCAGGATGAACTTTCTACAAATATTCCAGGTGAGGGTGTTTTCTTTTCACTTTTGCACTGCAATTCTACCTCTCTCTCAGATCTGCCAGCTTGAATCTTACTGAATCTTTAAGGCTTGTCCACAGGGAAGGCAATGGCACCCCACCCCAGTACTCTTGCCTGGAAAATCCAATGGACAGAGTAGCCTGGTGGGCTGCAGTCCATGGGGTTGCTAACAGTCGGACAGACTGAGCGATTTCACTTTCACTTTTCTCTTTCATGCATTGGAGAAGGAAGTGGCAACCCACTCCAGTATTCTTGCCTGGAGAATCCCAGGGACGGGGGAGCCTGGTGGGCTGCCGTCTATGGGGTCACACAGAGTCGGACACGACTGAAGTGACTTAGCAGCAGCAGCAGCAGCAGCAGCAGCAAGGCTTGTCCACAGGATCAGCCTGCGTCTCCAGCCTGTCCATTCTCAGTGGGTGCTGCACTACTCCAAGGCGGCACTTTGAATATTTGTGAGGATGCTCTTCTGGTGTTAGTGTGATTAAGCACTTATATATATTACACTACATGCTATTTTACTGTAAACCATTTTTCATCTATTTCCTCTTTATATTACAGTAGGGATAATATGTTGATTTTTAAAAATTCAGTATGGAAGGAAAAGAAAAAGACCAAGAAGAATCATGACCCTTCACTTCTGAAAAAGGAAAGTACAGAGGGTTTTTTTTCCCCAACCACCTATAGATTTTTAATGAAGCTACAGAAATTAAGACCATGTTATGTTGGTTGAAAACTTGATAAACTGACAATGGAAAGGAATAAAGGGCCCAGAAACAGGCCTAGAGAACTTTGTCTGTTATACAGGAAGCATGCCAAATTGACGTGGACTGAGAGACTTCAATAAATGGAACTGAGAAAACAGGGTTATCTATTTGGGAAAAGAACCGAGCTGAATTTCTTTCTCACATCATATACAAAAATCAACTCCAGATGGATTAAACATTTAAGTGCAGAAACAAAACTTTAAAAATATATGTGTGAATATAATTTAGCCATAGAGTAGGGAAAAAATTTTAAACAAAACATAAAAAGCACTGACTATAAAAGGAAAAGGAATAAATCTGACTACATTAAACTTAAATACTTTATCTTAAAGAAAGTGAAACATTACAAACTAGCACAAGATGTTTGCAATTCACATAACTGATAAAGGATTAGTATCAAAGTACATAAAGAACTCCTAAATATCAACTAAAATACACACACTAACATGCACTGAAGAATTGATGCTTTTGAACTGTGGTGTTGGAGAAGACTCTTGAGAGTGTCTTGGATTGCAAGGAGATCAAACCAGTCAATCCTAAAGGAAATTAGACCTGAATATTCATTGGAAGGACTGATGCTGAAGCTGAAACTCCAATACTTTGCCCACCTGATGCGAAGAGCTGACTCATTGGAAAAAAGCTTGATGCTGGGAAAGACTGGAGGCAAGAGAAGAAGGGGATGACAGAGGATGAGATGGCTGGATGGCATCACCGACTCAATGGACATGAGTTTGAGCAAGCTCCGGGAGTTGGTGATGGACAGGAAGGCCTGGCGTGCTGCAGTCCATGGGGTCCCAAAGATTCGGACACAACTGAGTGACTGAACTAAACTGACTGTTGAACTTTGCAGTTTGATATTGGAATACATTCTTAAATAAATGTGGTTATGTTATACACCATTTTAATGTGCATTTCTCCCTTTATGTTTTTCTGCCAATGATTTATTACTTGCTGTTTATTTTATACTTCTTTAGACTATAGAAATGATGTTAGACAAGAAGCAAATTCAACCGATTTTCTTATTCGAGTTCAAAATGGGTCATAAGCAATGGACACAACTTGCAACATCAACAACGCATTTGGCCCAGAAACTGCTAATGACCATGCAGTGCAGCAGTGGTTCAAGAAGTTTTGCAAAGGAGATGAGAGCCCTGAAGATCAAGCATACTGTAGCCGGCAATTGGAAGCTGACAACCGCCAACTGAGAGCATCATCGCTGCTGACCCTCTTACAACCACACAAGAAGTTGCCCAAGAACTCAACGTCGACCATTCTGTGGTGGATTAGTATTCGAAGCAAAGAGGAAAGGGGAACAAACTCATGCCTCAAGAGCTGACCGAACATGAAAAAAATCATCATTCTGAAATGTTGACTTCTCTTATTCTACACAACGACGAACCATTTCTCAACTGGACTCTGATATGCAACAAAAAGGTGGATTTTGTACAATAACCAGAGATGACCAGCTTAGTAGTTGGACCAAGTAGAAGTTCCAAAGCCCATTCCAAAGCCAAACTTGCACCAAAAGAGGTTATGGTCACTGTTTGTTGGTCCGCTGCTGGTCTGATCCACTACAACTTTCTGAATCCCAGGTGAAACCATTACAGCTGAGAAGTATGCTTGGCAAATTGATAGGATGCAGCAAAAACTGCAAAGCCTGCAGATGGCAGTGGCCAACAGAAAGAGCCCAATTCTTCTCCATGGCAATACCCGACCCCACTTTGCACAACCACCAGTTCAAAAGTTGAACAAATTGGCCTCGGAAGTGTTGCCTTATCCTCCATGGCTGCCTGATCTCTTGCTAGCAAACTACCACTTCTTCCAACATCCCAGCAACCTTTTTCAGGGAAAACACTTCCACAACCTGCAGGAGGCGGAAGATGCTTTCCAAGAATGCTAAATCCCAAAGTATGGAATTCTCTGCCATGAGAATAAACGAACTTATTTTGTTGGCGAAAATGTGTTGACTGTAATGGCTCCTATTTTTGATTAATAAAGATGTATTTGAGCCTAGTTGTGATGATTTAAAATTTCCGGTCCAAAACGGCAATTACTTCTATACCAACCTAATATACACTGCTAATGGAAATTAAATTAGAGCAACTGTTGCGGAAAACAGACGATTTTACCTCCTAAAGTTAAACATACCAGCACTCGAATGACACAACAATTCCACTTCTGGGTTTATATACAGGAAAACTCCTAGACACACGTGCCAAGAGCTGTGTTCAAAAATGTCCACAGCAGCACTTTCCAAATAATAACTACTGCATTTAGAAAACCTGAAACGCCCGTTGACAGAAGAGTGAGTAAATCATGGGATACTCACACGATGTTATACAGTGGAGCAGCTGAAACCACTGTACCCCATTGCTACATGCAACAATATGGATGAATGTGAGAATTACAGTATTAACTGAAAATAGAACATGCTATGTAAACTTTTTTTTTCTTAAGGCTGAAACAATTAAAATGAGAATGTTTAAGAAATTTATACAGATTCAATGAAGTTATATAAAAAAAGGAAGCAAGACACGACCAATATGGAATTCAGGGTAATGGTTACCTAAAACAAGGAGACAAAAAGGTGACAGGGAGGGGTCTGTATCTCCAGGGTCAGATGGAGGTTACAGTAAAGGTCCTATCTTTTCTGGTGGGTGATGGTTGCAACAGTGATTATCACATCATTTAAAATGCCTCGCTAAAGAGACAGAAGACTAGAAGAGGAACATGCACAGACCAACAATGGAGAGTGTGTCAATGGCCAAGGATTATGACCAGTTATTTCATACACCTACAATTTAAGAGAAATAAGGAAAGAAAAATGCGGCAAGAGAGAAAATGAATTATGCACGTAGGATGTTACAGATTATATATAAACTTCATTTCAAAACAGTAAAGAGGGCCTTGGACAATATTTGTTATAAAAGGGAGGAGCAAGGTATCTGATAGGGTTGCAAAACACTGCTCCAGCCAAATGAGGTTCATTGTTACTGTAAACTCTGAACCTCCCTGTCATGTTATATCATTCTTGCATGCGTGCGTGCTAAGTCACTTCAGTCGTGTCCAACTCTTTGTGACCCTATGGATTGTAGCCTGCCAAGCTCCCCTGTCCATGTGGTTCTCCAGGCAAGAATCCTGGAGGGGGTTGCCATGCCCTCCTCCAGGGCATCTTCCCAACCCAGGGATTAAACCCACATCCGTCTGGCAGATTCTCATCTGTTGGGCAGATTCTGCATTGGCAGGCGGGTTCTTTACCACTAGTACCATCTGGGTAGCCCTATATCATTCTTAAAGCACTGCATATGCTGCTTGGCCTATGATTTTTTAAAAAATGTATTCACAGTATCTCCCCTGGACTGTATGTATGCTCTTTGAAGATTCTGGACTCTCCACAATATGCAGTGCCTTGGGTAGAGTAAGCACTCATTAATTTGTTGAATGAACAAAATATGATTAATTTGGTGCTTTAATTTATGTCAGATAACAGCCCTTCACATTCTGGAGTTTATCAGAACTCAGGAATACATCTGAAGTAGCAGGATAACATCTACTCCTGGATGGCAGATGTTTAACTCAGTAAATTTGTCCCATTTGTTTAAGCCAAAAATACTCTGATTCCAAAGAAATCTCAATAGCCCCATATATGTAATAATAATAAAGTGCATTATGTATTTACTACAGGCCAGTGTGTGTGTGCGCTAATTCGCTTCAGTCTTGTCCGACTCTTTGCGACCCTATAGACTGTAGCCTGCCAGACTCCCCTGTCCATGGGATTTTCCAAACAAGAATACTGGAGTGAGTTGCCATGCCCTCCTCCAGGGGATCTTCCCGAACCAGGGATCAAACCTGTGTCTCTTACGTCTCCTGCTTTGGTAGGCAGGTTCTTTACCACTAGTTCCTGGGAAGCCCACTATGGGCCAGACGCTTTGCATTATCTTGAACAAAGAAATGATTTTGGTCTCTTTTACCAATAAGGAAGCCATGATCCAGTGAGGCTAAGAACCTTTTCCATGTCTACATTGTTGGTATGGCAGAACAGTGATCGGACTTCAGGTGGTTTTATACCAAATTAGCCTCTTTCACATATGTTATGCCACTTATGGACATCTTCATGTCTTAATCAATTTTTGGTTTATTTCTTTGCTTTTTTGTTATTATAAGTCTTTCACATATAGAAGAGAAAGTCTCCAGGGATCCATTTGCCAAGGCCAGAGAAGGACAAAAGTTAAAGGTTTCATGAGGTTCCCACAGGAAAACTCTTAAATAAGAAGGGAGATAAAATGCCTTAAAATCTTTCTAAGAGTTCCAGCAAGACATGAGGGAAAGCCATATAGGTATGTTGCAAATCTAGAAGAGAGATGGTGGTGGCAGAAACCAGAGCAATGGCAGTAGAAATTGGAGAGAAGTATAGAGTTGAGATATTTCAGAGGCAGAATTGTCAGAACTTGAGTCTCTGGACGTGAGGAATGTGGGAGCAGGAGGCTTGAAGGACAGGCTTGACATCTGAGTTGGTCTCTTAGTCCACCAGCACAGGCCCTGGATGTGTATTCCGTAACTCTCCACAGAGAAAGTCTTAAAAAGGAGTATACTACTTTTCAACAGGATAGCTGGTTATCAACACCATCATGGATGGCTCTCTGAAGGAAAAAGATTTTGGAGGCTTCACATGTCAGAAAATGTGTTCAGAGGCTGATATTTTTCTTTTAGGAATATCATCTTTTAACCATATATTCAAAGACCTTTCCCATCCAATTTATTATTTTCATGGCTATACTAGAGAAATGAAAACAAGCATAGACAGGATATATGTGAATATGAAGGGTACCAGTCTTGGAAGAAAGAAATGATACCATAAATCATTGCCTATTAGAACTAAGAGCAGTGAAAAAATGCTCAAATGAACTGATTTAGGTAGCAGCCTCAGCAGTGCATTCCATAGCACACTTTTAACTGCAGGGAATGAATATTTCAATGGCAATACACAAAGTTGTGTGTTTTCTGCTAATTCCTTTTTATAAACCATAAAGTTATTATGTTCTGCCTAATAAATTAGTCTGGATAATAACATCATAAACCTCAAAATAGAAATCATTTGATCAAAAGCAAAATATACCAAGGAAATACATTACTATCTAAAATATTAACAGAGCTAGAACTATTGGGGGAAAGAAAGATTAAGCTCTCAATCAGCTTAAATTTCTCACCATCTGAGCGTAAATGTTCTCAAGCGCTGATTCAGCATACAGTCTTTTCCAAAAGTTTTAAAAGATTGAGCAGATGCTCCTAAAGGTCAGTGAACTTCATTACAAAGTTGACACTAATTCATTCTTTTCTTCCCTGTTTCGGGATGAAGGGGTAAGAGGCAAGAGGTGATGAAAGGAGTATCAGTTCTATCATTATCAGTGGACACACAGGACAAAAAAAATTAAGCTGGTCTCTAGAGGAAGCAAGGAAATTGAGCCTCTCCATCTTCCACCCAGCATAAAAATGGTCTAAAATAAATGGGAGACAGAAATAACAACTTGGAAAATGATTTTGCTGAATGTCTTCCTTTCTCAAGATGTCTGACCACAGCTATGCTTGAAATACTCATAGATGAATAATATTTGCCCAAAAGATGTGGTTATTTTTACAAGGTAATTAAGAAACAATCATTTCCAATTATTTTTTTAAAAGAAATGCCAAATAGAATATACATAGGATTTGATCATCTCAATTTTGACAGGCAGAAAGATAAGCATGTTAGGTACCAAACATCATACTTTTAGCTCCTATACATTTTGCCCAAATGAAATTCCTGTATGGTAAATATGCCTCCCTTTATGCAGCAAAATCCACCCTGAGTCCAACACCATTTTCCTAAAATCTAATTCCTTTCAACAAGTCACTAAATTTTTTTATTGCAACCACCAAATGCTATCTTATTGCTAGAAATGGTACAATACACTAACTTTTTGACACATGCTTCAGCTTTCCAAGATTGTCTTGGAAACAAAATGATCCTTTATGACATTTTATAATATCCCACCCCATTTATTGCTTTCCAGAATTTTTATCATTAATTAAAGGGCCTTCTTTCACCATCTCCTGCCCCTTCCCCCCAAAAACCCTAATCTATTCTCCAACCGCCTGTCATAGACTAAATAAAAGTCGGTCTATCACAGCAGCAGGCATGGTCATGCCAATTTCACAGTGTGATTTGTGCACTCATTTCATTTTGAAAATGACCCTGCCCTCCATCTGTCTAAGCCGAATGTCCTGCTTTTTTCAAGCCAGGCCTCAGGAGCAGCAGCACATGAAATAAGGAGGAAGAACGGCTTCCCTCCTGCCCACTTCAGCAGCCATGCTCACAGACAGGTACCAGCACAAAGAGGGGAACCTCAACTGATGCCCGTAGGGAGGGGAGAAATTTAGGTGAGAGTAGAGGCCTTCTATTTTGCTTCCATTCCCAAGAGGCCATTTGAAGGTGAATGCTTTCATGATGCAAACACAACCCTGAAAATTGGACTGATAGACTAAAGGTACAAAACACAATTTCCCATTTCCATGTTCTGTCTTGTTACCTTGATTTATAATAGCATCTTAACCAAAGTATCAGGTCATACATAAGTTTTTTAAAAGACTGAGCCTTTTGGATAACTTTTTTCCCCAAGAGCTAAGTATCAATCAAGCAGGCATGAAGGAGAAGGCACCCTATTCCTTTACTACTGAGCGGCGCTAGACAGCATCCCTCAAATCATGTACCTCTTTAGGCTGAAGAACGGAAAGGACTTCAGCAGAGATTGGGTTGGAAGAAGCCTTGGAGTCAGGTTACTGAGTTATGACCGAAGGAAGTCTTTCTCAGCTGCTTTCTCTGGGCATCCTGGGTGGCCCACTCAAACCCACTGGAAGGAATGCAGTTTGATTTTTACTTGGTATTCATGCAGTGGACAGTTCCTTGTCCAGTTTCATGCTTCAGCAGAACACAACTCTGGCAAATTTTGCAGCATGGGAGAATGGATGAGAATATGAAGTCAATTTCTTGATAGTGTAGCATTCAGATGTCCTACTGAAGTCTCTTTTTAGCTATATTAGATGAATAGGAAATTCACCACCTCCCACTTATCACCGCCTTAACATCTGCTCACAGCTGCAACTCAGGGAAGGAAGTTCAAATTCTACCAGCTAAAGTTGCTTGTTTGTTTTAATAGAAAAAATAACAACCAAGAAAGCAAGACACATTCCCTCAAAGCTGGGCCCTTATGTGATACATGTGTGTGTGCTCAGTTGCTTCAGTTCTGTCCGACTCATTGCGATCCTATGAACTGTAGCCCGCCAGGCTCCTCTGTCCATGGGATTCTCCAGGCAAGAATACTGGAGTGGGTTACCACTTTCTTCCCCAAGAGATCTTCCCAACCCAGGGACTGAACCTGCATCTCTTACATTGCCTGCATTGGCAGCTGAGTTCTTTACCATTAGCTCCACTTGGGAAGCCCCATACTGAGCACTACTAAATTTCAAAGAATTTAGACACAAAGAGATCTTAAGGTAGTAACACAGAACCTAGGGCATCTATTTCAAATACATAACAAAGGAACAAAAGAAAATCCAGCCACAGATTAAGTAGGCTGGAAAGTTATAAGAGTAACGATGCACAGAAAAGGAAAACTTCGGAATGTTCTTCCTCCTCGCCTCCACCCTTCTTGGAAGACACGAGGTCGCAGATTTCTGCAAGGGTTTTCCACTTCGTAGTGAAATCTGAAGAGTCAAGACAGACCGAAGGGCTAAGTTTAAACGCTAATATGAACTCAGTAATATTTGTAGTTACGGAAAAACGGGGGGAGTGGGAGGGGTAGTGGGAGCGGAGCGGAGGCGCTTGAAACTAAAGCCAAACCTAAGTATCACATAAACTCCAAGCACTTTCCTGCTATCAACCTCTTAAACGACAAAATAACTCCTAGTCGCTGCACTATTTTGTTCTTAGAAAGTGCGCCCACGGGACGGCCCAAAGACAGAAAGTCTACTGTAATTCGGGGAGAATACCAAACTGACATTCCTTTTTTTCCGTTCCCGTTTCATTCACGAAAACAACGTGAAACAACACTATGTATACACACTGCACAGTGTCTAAAGGCTCAAAAACGGAAGGGACTTCGAACCGTAAACTTTCCACCTCCGCGCCAGAGACACAACAGGCAGTCAACAAGCCTCATTTACCCTAGAACGGAAGGTGACCGCGACCTCACCTCCCCTCACCCCAGGGTCCGCGCCGAGGACTACGTCTCCCAGCATGCAGCGCGGCTACGTCCTCTGGCGGCGCGAAACGGTGCATGCCGGGAAGGAGGGTTTCCGTCTTCGAGCGGCAAGGAGGTCTTTCCTCTCGCGTCTAACGCCGCTCACACTCTGGAGTCCTCAGGGACCAGGCCAATAACTGGGATACACACATTAGTGACTCTTTTCAATCTCAGGTTGATCGTTCCGCTGCAAAGTACTTTAGCAGCACCTCCCCACCCAAAAAAGCATATTAAAAACACCAACCTTTTTCGCAGCTTTCCGTTTCCGGTTGTCTTGTTGCCCTGGTAACGAGCATAAGCAACCTCGGAGGCTGTTATGGCAGGCCTGGGAGGTGCGCAGATCCCCGACGGGGAATTCACTGCGGTTGTGTACCGGCTCATCCGGGATGCCCGGTACGCCGAGGCCGTGCAGCTGCTGGGCGGAGAGCTCCAGCGGAGCCCGAGAAGCCGCGCCGGGCTGTCGCTGCTGGGCTACTGCTACTACCGCCTACAGGAGTTCGCGCTGGCTGCCGAGTGCTATGAACAGCTGGGCCAGCTGCACCCGGAGCTGGAGCAGTACCGCCTGTACCAGGCGCAGGCCCTGTACAAGGCCTGCCTCTACCCAGAGGCCACCCGCGTGTCCTTGCTCCTCCTGGACAACCCCGCCTACCACAACCAGGTCCTCCGTCTCCAAGCCGCGATCAAGTACAGCGAGGCAGACCTGCCTGGGGCCAGGAGCCTGGTGGAGCAGCTACTGAGTGAAGGAGAAGACGGCGGAGGCGAGAACGAGCTGGATGGCCAGGTCAATCTGGGTTGTTTGCTCTACAAGGAGGGACATTATGAAGCCGCGTGTTCCAAGTTCTCTGCGGCCCTGCAGGCTTCGGGCTACCGGCCTGATCTTTCCTACAACCTGGCTTTGGCCTATTATAGCAGCCGGCACTATGC
The DNA here is from genome assembly GCA_006410675.1 of Oreotragus oreotragus. Taxonomy (NCBI): domain Eukaryota; kingdom Metazoa; phylum Chordata; class Mammalia; order Artiodactyla; family Bovidae; genus Oreotragus; species Oreotragus oreotragus. The sequence continues at coordinate 119,668 of SJYX01006265.1, read as the reverse complement.
CCCAGCTCTGAAGCATATCGCGGACATCATTGAGCATGGCATCCGCCAGCACCCAGAGCTGGGTATGGGCATCACCACTGGGGGCATTGATGTTCGAAGTGTTGGCAACACCTTAGTCCTTCACCAGACTGCTCTGGTGGAAGCCTTCAACCTCAGAGCCGCCATAGAATACCAACTGAGAAACTATGAGAAGGCCCAGGAAGCCCTCACTGACATGCCACCAAGGGCAGAGGAGGAGTTAGACCCCGTGACCCTGCACAATCAGGCACTAATGAACATGGATGCCAGGCCCACAGAAGGGTTTGAAAAACTACAGTTTTTGCTCCAGCAGATCCCCTTTCCTCCAGAGACCTTTGGCAACCTGTTGCTGCTCTATTGTGAATATGAGTATTTTGACCTGGCAGCAGATGTCCTGGCAGAGAATGCCCATTTGACTTACGAATTCCTCACACCCTATCTCTATGACTTCTTGGATGCCATGGTCACTTGCCAGACAGCTCCTGAGGAGGCTTTCATTAAGCTTGATGGTCTAGCAGGGATGCTGACTGAACAGCTCCGGAAACTCACCATACAAGTGCAGGAAGCAAGACACAATAAAGATGATGAAGCTGTCAAAAAGGCAGTGAATGAATATGACGACACCCTTGAGAAGTACATTCCTGTGTTGATGGCCCAGGCCAAAATCTACTGGAACTTTGAAAATTACCCAATGGTGGAAAAACTCTTCCGCAAATCTGTGGATTTCTGTAACGACCACCACGTGTGGAAGCTGAATGTGGCTCATGTTCTGTTCATGCAGGAAAACAAATACAAAGAAGCCATAGGTTTTTATGAGCCCATAGTCAAGAAGCATTATGACAACATCCTGAATGTCAGTGCTATTGTGCTGGCCAACCTGTGTGTTTCATATATTATGTTAAGTCAAAATGAAGAAGCTGAGGAGTTGATGAGGAAGATTGGAAAGGAGGAAGAGCAGCTCTCCTATGATGATCCAGATAAGAAAATCTACCATCTCTGCATTGTAAATTTGGTGATAGGGACGCTTTATTGTGCCAAAGGAAATTATGACTTTGGTATTTCCCGAGTTATCAAAAGCTTGGAACCTTGTAATAAAAAACTAGGAACTGATACATGGTATTATGCCAAAAGATGCTTCCTGTCATTATTAGAAAACATGTCAAAACACACCATCATGCTTAGTGACAGTGTCATTCAAGAATGTGTTCAGTTTTTAGAACACTGTGAACTTTATGGGAGGGACATACCTGCAGCTATTGAAGAAACCCTGGAAGAAGAAAGAGCGCATATTGGAAAGAATACAGTCACATACGAATCCAGAGAGCTAAAAGCTTTGATTTATGATATTATAGGATGGAATATGTAGTAATGTCTGATAGTGGCCTTATCATAATGGTTTTATATCTGTTTTTCACTCTTGCTTTTTTATCTACAGTTAGCTAGTAGCATCTTTACATTTGTTACACGTTGGACTTTGTACAGTTTAAAATTATAATAAAAATAATTAGTATTTTTAAAAAATTTCACAAAGTGAAATATAAGAACATCTAGAAAGATCTATGAAAATTCAGAACTGCATGGGGACACTATTTCTGTTAGAACTTGTTAGCACCCACGTTCCCTGTTACCATTTGTGCTTTGTATTTTGAGAGTGACCTGCGTAAGGGTTATATTATCCAGGGACTTGGTACTAGTCCTATCAGGCCCAGAACTCTGTAGTTAATGTCTAGAATTTCTAGGCTTTTAATAATCTCAGGGATTGTGTGTTATAATTCAGTTTGTAATGAATACATATTATATAGCATTAGGATGTTTTTCAGAGTTTTCAATATAAGATACAATGCTTTATGTAAACAAAATACCTTATATTATAAATGTTCTTTGTTGCTGCTGGTTTTTTAATGTGCAAGTCAGTGGGAGACTTTGTGCCCTTAAAATTATGGTGCTGTGGTTTAGAGACAATAAACAGCTGTCAAAGAATTTTACCTAGTTTTCTTTTGTTCCACTTGTTAGTAATTTGAACATATAAGCAACATATAGTGTTTTTTATAACTTTGTTCTCATTTAACAGCGAGGAGTAGCGGCGGTACCATGAGAACTCTGCTTACCTCCTGTGTTTGTATTTTGAACTTAGGATATGTTAATGCTGGCGTTGTTTCTGTGTGGCAACTGCTCAGGAAAAGAAAAATCTAAGCTATTTCCATGACCCCACCAAACTTCTCTTCCACCTCTATCACAGACGAAAAGGTCAGTTCTGAAACCTCGTCTGGTAGATTGATAAGGCTGTTATGGCCACAACCCTTCCAATGAAAACCCCACTCTTTCTGCTTAGGCATTATTTTCTGAACCATACAAGAGCTTTACCTTGTTTCCCCACCCCTTTTCTTTCCATAAATCTGTCAACCCCAACTCTTGACCTGGCTTAGCGAAAAACAAAGTACCTTGAATTACATGAAATTGCTGATTTTGGAAGTTTTTAAACTATTAAAACTAGCAATTTTTTTATGGTCCAACCTAATAGTGTTCTACTGAAAGATAGTGAACCCTGCCGTGATGTTCAGTTCAGTTGCTCAGTCATGTCCAACTGTTTGTGACCCCATGGACTGCAGCATGCTAGGCTTCCCTGTCCTCTATCTCCCAGAGCTTGCTCAAACTCATGTCCATTGAGTCGGTGATGCCATCCAACCATCTCATCCTCTGTCGTCCCATTTTCCTCCTGCCTTCAATCTTTCCCAGCATCAGGATCTTTTTCAATGAGTCAGTTCTTCGCATCTGGTGGCCAAAGTATTGGAGTTTCAGCTTCAGCGTCAGTTCTTCCAATGAATATTCAGGACTCACTTCCTTTAGGACTACTGACTGGTTTGATCTCCTTGCAGTCCAAAAGACTCTTCAAGAGTCTTCTCCAACACAGTTCAAAAGCATCAATTGTTTGGGCTCAGCTTTCTTTATGCTCACATCCATACTGGAAAAACCATAGTTAGACCTTTGTCAGCAAAGTAGTCTCTGCTTTTTAATATGCTGTCTAGATTGGTCATAGCGTTTCTTTCAAGGAGCAAGTGTCTTTTAATTTCATGGCTGCAGTCACCATCTGCAGTGATTTTGGAGCCCCCCAAAATAAAGTCTCTCACTGTTTCCATTGTTTCAACATCTATTTGCCATGAAGTGATGGGACTGGATTAACACCTGGAGTAACAGGCAAATTTGGCCTTGGAATACGGAATGAAGCAGGGCAAAAGACTAATAGAGTTTTGCCAAGAGAACACACTGGTCATAACACCCTCTTCCAACAACACAAGAGAAGACTCTACACATGGACATCACCAGATGGTCAACACCGAAATCAGACTGATTATATTCTTTGCAGCCAAAGATGGAGAAGCTCTATAGAGTCAGCCAAAACAAGACCGGGAGCTGACTGTGGCTCAGATCACAAACTCCTTATTGCCAAATTCAGACTTAAACTGAAGAAAGTAGGGAAAATCACTAGACCATTCAGGTATGACCTAAATCAAATCCCTTATGATTATACAGTGGAAGTGAGGAATAGATTTAAGGGACTAGATCTGATAGAGTGCCTGATGAACTATGGACGGAGGTTCGTGACATTGTACAGGAGACAGGGATCAAGACCATCCCCATGGAAAAGAAATGCAAAAAAGCAAAATGGCTGTCTGGGGAGGCCTTACAAATAGCTGTGAAAAGAAGAGAAGCGAAAAGCAAAGGAGAAAAGGAAAGATATAAGCATCTGAATGCAGAGTTCCAAAGAATAGCAAGAAGAGATAAGAAAGCCTTCCTCAACAATCAATGCAAAGAAATGGAAGAAAACAACAGAATGGGAAAGACTAGAGATCTCTTCAGGAAAATTAGGGATACCAAGGGAACACTGCATGCAAAGATGGGCTCGATTAAGGACAGAAATGGTATGGACCTAACAGAAGTAGAAGATATTAAGAGGTGGCAAGATACACAGAAGAACTGAACAAAAAAGATCTTCAGGACCCAGATAATCACGATGGTGTGATCACTCACCTAGAGCCAGACATCCTGGAATGTGAAGTCAAGTGGGCCTTAGGAAGCATCACTATGAATAAAGCTAGTGGAGGTGATGGAATTCCAGTTAAGCTAATTCAAATCCTGAAAGATGATACTGTGAAAGTGCTGCACTCAATATGCCAGCAAATTTGTTGTGGCCAGTGGCCACAACACTGGAAAAGGTCAGTGTTCATTCCAATCCCAAAGAAAGGCAATGCCAAAGAATGCTCAAACTACTGCACACTTGCACTCATCTCACACGCTAGTAAAGTAATGCTCAAAATTCTCCAAGCCAGGCTTCAGCATTACGTGAACCGTGAACTTCCAGATGTTCANTTCCAAAGAAAGGCAATGCCAAAGAATGCTCAAACTACCGCACAATTGCACTCATCTCACATGCTAGTAAAGTAATGCTCAAAATTCTCCAAGCCAGGCTTCAGCAATATGTGAACCATGAATTTCCAGATGTTCAAGATGGTTTTAGAAAAGGCAGAGGAACCAGAGATCAAATTGCCAACATCCGCTGGATCATGGAAAAAGCAAGAGAGTTCCAGAAAAACATCTATTTCTGCTTTATTGACTATGCCAAAGCCTTTGACTGTGTGGATCACAATAAACTGTGGAAAATTCTGAGAGATGGGAATACCAGACCGCCTGACCTGCCTCTTGAGAAACCTATATGCAGGTCAGGAAGCAACACTTAGAACTGGATATGGAACAACAGACTGGTTCCAAATAGGAAAAGGAGTATGTCAAGGCTGTATACTGTCACCCTACTTATTTAATTTATATGCAGTACATCATGAGAAACTCTGGGGTGGAAGAAGCACAAGGTGGAATCAAGACTGCTGGGAGAAATATCAATAACCTCAGATATGCAGACAACACCACCAACATGGCAGAAAGCAAAGAACTAAAGAGCCTCTTGATGAAAGTGAAAAAGGAGAGTGAGAGAGTTGGCTTAAAGCTCAACATTCAGAAAACTAAGATCATGGCATCTGGTCCCATCACTTCATGGCAAATAGATGGGGGAAAAGTGACAGACTTTATTTTGGGGGGCTCCAAAATCACTGCAGATGGTGACTGCAGCCATGAAATTAAAAGACGCTTACTCCTTGGAAGGAAAGTTATGACCAACCTAGATGGCGTATTAAAAGGCAGAGACATTACTTTGCCAACAAAGGTCCATCTAGTCAATCCTATGCTTTTTCCAGTAGTCATGTATGGATGTGAGAGTTGGATTATAAAGAAAGCTGAGCATCAAAGAATTGATGCTTTTGAACTGTGGTGTTGGAGAAGACTCTTGAGAGTCCCTTGGACTGCAAGGAGATCCAACCAGTCCATCCTAAAGGAGGAGATCAGTCCTGGGTGTTAACTGAAAGGATTGATGTTTTAGCTGAAATTCCAATACTTTGGCCACCTGATGCGAAGAGCTGATTCATTTGAAAAGACCCCGATGCTGGGAAAGAGTGAAGGTGGGAGGAGAAGGGGACATCAGAGGATGAGATGGTTGGATGGCATCACCGACTCAATGGACATGGGTTTGGGTAAACTCTGGGAGTTGGTGATGGACAGGGAGGCCTGGCGTGCTGCAGTCCACGGAGTTGCAAAGAGTCGGATACAACTCAGTGATTGAACTGAACTGAACTGTTTCTCCACTTCTGAGTTTAAAACTGTGCAGTGTAATAAAGCAGAAAATATTGACACAGTAAAATTGAAAAAAATCATTCGGTTTTTCCTCCTCTGCTTTTAGAACATTTTGGGCTTCCCTGGTGGCTCACGTGGTAAAGAATCCACCTGCAATGCAGGAGACCTGGGTTCGATCCCTGGGTTGGGAAGATCTCCTGAAGAAGGGAATGGCTACCCACTCTAGTATTCTGGCCTAAAGAATTCCATGAACAGAGGGAGCCTGGCCAGCTACAGTCCATGGGGCTGCCAAGAGGCAGATATGACTGAGCTACTTTTACTTTCACTTTAGAACATTCTGTTGTCAGTCACAACGGTAGCATAATCCAACACTGACGTAGTTACTATATACCATGTTCTGTGCTTAGCCCTGTTTATGTACTACCTACTTTCATTACTACCACACCCCAAAGTAATCCAAGAATTAGAGACTTGTCATTTCCCCCATTTCACAGATGACAAAAAAGAGGCCTGGATCATTTTACTGAAGGTTATGCAACTGGTAATTGGCAAAGCACGGTTTTGAATTCATTTCTTACCACGATGCTCCTAACTTGCTCTTACCATTACATTGTAATGCTTTCCCTTCTATTGTCCATGTGTTCTCTCCTACACTGGGCCAAAAGAAAAAAATAACTTCCAGGAGCTATTGTGTTTTGACACCGTCACTAAGATTTCTCTGCATTGTGAAAGTATTACACAATGATCTGAAATAATAAGACAAGAAGAAACGCCCCTCAACCATTCCACTTCTACCCCGAACAGGAAGACTAAAGCAACACAAACAAATAGCAATAAAAACACGAAAACTAACTCTCTCAAGAGTAACTGATAATTCACAATTCTGGAGCAAAGGAGCAGTTAGGACTTCCTTGGTGGCTCAGCAGTAAAGAATCCATCTGCCAGTGCAAGAGACACAGGAGATATAGGTTCAATTCCTTGGTCAGGAAGATCCCCTGGGGAAGAAAATGGCAACCCACTCCAGTATTCTTGCCTAGGAAATCCCATAGACAGAGAAGCCTGGCAGGCTACAGTCCATGGGGTCCCAAGAATTGGACACAACTCAGTACTAAATAACAACAGCTACAGTACTAGCTTGAAAAAAAGAAAAACCTAATGGATAGTAAGTCATTTGCTCACCACTTGATAACCAGCAGCAAGAGTGAAAGTAGAGTCTTTTTCCAGGAAAAGACCAGAGGGTAACTAAATAGTAGGCACATGTATATCCTGTGCTTTAATCCAGAAGCACTGAATTTATGAGTTCTCAGAGGCTTTTTAAAACATGGAAGAAGAATCCAGGGCTGGTAGTCTTCAAAGGACACTGTGCAGAGAACAAAGTCCTGGAAGGCATCCAATCAAGGGATCCCACCCTGCTAAGAGGTGGTAATAAGTCTCAGGAGATGCCCACAGCACCAAATGGATCTCTCAGGGCACATATGTAAAATACCTTCATTCCTAAAGGCATCAACATTCCTGCCTAAAGAGCCTTCATTGTAAAAGAAAGTAAGCAAGTACACTTCTGGCAGACTCACAGACTGGCTGCCTGCCGCCTGCAGTCCTGAGAACGAGGAGTCCACGCAGCGCACACTGTTTGATGAGTAACTCAGCAGCACACTGAACCTTGTGGCGGAGCCTGCTGGTGTGCACGCCCCGTCGTACAGAGAGACAGATGGAGGTGACGAGCTGGGGATGGCTTCCAGTGCAGATGGGGTGTGGGAAAGGTGGCTTGTTAATAACACTGCTGCTCTAAGCAACTTCTTGTCAGCAGTCAAAGTTTCAGGATCATGGACTTGTGGCTTCTTGAAAATTGCTGCAGGGCTGACATAATTCCTAGTGTAATTCCTGCTGTAGTTCCATGAAAAAAAATAAGAAAAGTCTTATAGCACTCCAAAGGGCTATGGTAAGGCCAGTGATATGAAGTGACTGACATTTGATGAAATCTTCTAGTCTTGCAGTATTCACACTGTTCAAGAAGATTTTTAGAGTTGATATTCATGTTAACCACAACTTTATTTAATTTTTTAAGCAAAAGCAAACAATCAACCCCAAACCACTTTCTTTTTTGAGATCTTTTTGTCAATGCATGCTACATCGATGTGAGAACAACTAAGTATGTGGCTCACTATAGAAAGAGTTCATTTTCAGACAAGGTATCAGGCCAGAGTANGTAAAGAATCCATCTGCCAGTGCAAGAGACACAGGAGATATAGGTTCAATTCCTTGGTCAGGAAGATCCCCTGGGGAAGAAAATGGCAACCCACTCCAGTATTCTTGCCTAGGAAATCCCATAGACAGAGAAGCCTGGCAGGCTACAGTCCATGGGGTCCCAAGAATTGGACACAACTCAGTACTAAATAACAACAGCTACAGTACTAGCTTGAAAAAAAGAAAAACCTAATGGATAGTAAGTCATTTGCTCACCACTTGATAACCAGCAGCAAGAGTGAAAGTAGAGTCTTTTTCCAGGAAAAGACCAGAGGGTAACTAAATAGTAGGCACATGTATATCCTGTGCTTTAATCCAGAAGCACTGAATTTATGAGTTCTCAGAGGCTTTTTAAAACATGGAAGAAGAATCCAGGGCTGGTAGTCTTCAAAGGACACTGTGCAGAGAACAAAGTCCTGGAAGGCATCCAATCAAGGGATCCCACCCTGCTAAGAGGTGGTAATAAGTCTCAGGAGATGCCCACAGCACCAAATGGATCTCTCAGGGCACATATGTAAAATACCTTCATTCCTAAAGGCATCAACATTCCTGCCTAAAGAGCCTTCATTGTAAAAGAAAGTAAGCAAGTACACTTCTGGCAGACTCACAGACTGGCTGCCTGCCGCCTGCAATCCTGAGAACGAGGAGTCCACGCAGCGCACACTGTTTGATGAGTAACTCAGCAGCACACTGAACCTTGTGGCGGAGCCTGCTGGTGTGCACGCCCCGTCGTACAGAGAGACAGATGGAGGTGACGAGCTGGGGATGGCTTCCAGTGCAGATGGGGTGTGGGAAAGGTGGCTTGTTAATAACACTGCTGCTCTAAGCAACTTCTTGTCAGCAGTCAAAGTTTCAGGATCATGGACTTGTGGCTTCTTGAAAATTGCTGCAGGGCTGACATAATTCCTAGTGTAATTCCTGCTGTAGTTCCATGAAAAAAAATAAGAAAAGTCTTATAACACTCCAAAGGGCTATGGTAAGGCCAGTGATATGAAGTGACTGACATTTGATGAAATCTTCTAGTCTTGCAGTATTCACACTGTTCAAGAAGATTTTTAGAGTTGATATTCATGTTAACCACAACTTTATTTAATTTTTTAAGCAAAAGCAAACAATCAACCCCAAACCACTTTCTTTTTTGAGATCTTTTTGTCAATGCATGCTACATCGATGTGAGAACAACTAAGTATGTGGCTCACTATAGAAAGAGTTCATTTTCAGACAAGGTATCAGGCCAGAGTACTGAAATTTCTGCAATGGGTCAGGTGATCTTTACTAAAAATATGATTAATGCAAAACCAAATAGGAAGATTAATTTGAGCATTGTTGCAATTTGACAATGTAATTATACACTAGGTTTTTTCCTCTCACACTAACACAGATTATTATAAAATGATGATATTCTTTTTTCAAAAACTACAAATCCTAATAAACATTATAAATGTATTCCTGGGATAAGCCATATTGAATAAATGTCCTACTGAGACATTTCTTTCTGAATAAGTTCAGAACTGACACTATATGACAACAAGTCTTAACTAATTTATTGATCCTACAAAATGGACAAAGTTTAATCATTCAAAATGGAGCTTTGTCAAAAATTAGATGCGGATATGCAGGTATTGATAAAGTATAAAATGTATTTCATAGTTTCCCTTTTTCTAACACAACTTTCTTTCTGCCACTGTAAACTCTAACAGATGGATTAGGCAAAGAGAGTGCTTAACGGGGCTCCACTTACATCCCTAATAGGAAAACCCTAGTTTCTCAGAGGTTGATGCTAGGTAAAACCAATGATAAACCCTTATATATTTGGTGAAGTGTTCATATAGGCCAGCCACACATTAACACTGAAACATAGTCTTCTTACCCAATGAGTCAACCTTTTGAAAATACTATTGTATTATCTAAACATGTCATCATTATGCTGTTTTTTAAAAAATGATCAAGGAGAAAATGTAGAGTCCAAAATTCATAGAGAAAAATGCAGTCAAATCAACTAGATAGTTGAATGTAAACTAAATCATGAGATGAAATTAAAAGCCACAATATATACGAATGGACATTCGCTTACTTGAAAACCACCTTAGCCCAGAGAATGTTAGCTCTAGTAGACCCAAAAGAACATGGCTGCTGCTAAAGCTAGAGAAGACAGACATCTACCTGATTTGATTACTGTAAACATATTTTATTTCCTACCTTCCTTGCCCCCTATTATAATCAATAAACATGATTCAATTTAAATGGGTTCTGGACTCTGAGTTCCAGACCCTCTTCTATCACATAATGTACATATCTAATGAGTTTTTCAAGCTCCAGGAGTTTCAGGAAATCATGTTTACATAGTTTTGAGGATCATCGGAAGAGTAAAGTGAGATAATAGATACCACATATCTTTGATATCCATAAAGCACTATGTATATAAAGATTGCTTATTATTACAATTAATATCAAGATTTAGGATTAAAGCTTTGGACCCACCAAAAGGCTGTTCTGTGCATTAATGTGCATGATAGTAGTAACTCTTCACTTGGTATCAATGGGGGTAATTCATTAGAATCTGTAGGAATGATGCCATCTGTTTAAACTAATGCTGGCTGAACACATCCTATGTACTGGGTTTTATGGGAGGCCAGTTAACTTATACCCTGGAGAAGAAAAAGGCAGCCCACTCTAGCATTCTTGCCTGGAAAATCCCATGCACGGAGGAGCCTGGTGTAGGTTACAGTCCATGGGGTCACAAAGGTGGGACACGACTGAGCAACTTCACTTTCACTTTCAGTTAACTTATAGATGGCACTTATCCCAAACTAGTACCATCAACCCCAACTTACAGATCAAAATACCAAGGTTCTGAGAGGCTCAGTGTTTGCACAAAGCTACCTAACTCTTAGATTATAACAGAAATTTTCTATAGCTAGAAGCATCACCAGAAAGAAAGAAAATTATACTGGATATCTAAAAAGTCAAGTTACATGTTCCAATCAGTGTGAGTACCAAAGGTGACAATGAAACTGAATTATTTTAAAACTGGTTCTTTTCTACATTAAGTGTAGGACAGGAGAGAAATATTGCTTCCATCCCTGTCTCTCCCTAAAAATCAATGTTGTTACACAAAGCCACCTACTATGAACTAGCTGGAAATAACCAGAGGCGGGTAAAACTCTATAGACTGTAGTCATGCTGTATCCTAGATAACTGTTGGGAGTGGTTGCAGCCAGAGTTTGTGGGGTCTATGTGAAGTGCTTCAGAAGCAAAGGACCAGCAATCACAAGTTTAATAAAAAAAAACTTAAATAAACATGACCTATTAGGGCATTTTATCAAGCTGTAAGATAAATAGACTCCTCTTTTAAAAGAAAAAAATGTTGATATATTTTTCTCTTTCACTTAATTTCTGATTGCCTTTCAGGTGATGGGGGAAGGGATGAAGTTGGAAGTGAGAGCAAAGTGATGAAGGAAAGCAGCCGGAGTCTGTCTCTCAGACATTGCTGCTAATCTGCTCCCTGCTGCCAGCCCTGTCACTCAGCAGTTTCCTAGGGGCTGAGCAAGTATTACAGAGAACCGGGAACGAGAGTTGTGGAGGGAAAAAATAGAAGAGAGAGGGAAGAAATGGACATGGCTAAGGGAAAAAAGGAAGCACTAAAATCTTGTTTATGGTAGACAAATGTGTACTTCCCCAAAGCCCTTAATCAAGTTTCCATTCAGTGTCAATCTCTTTTCATGTATGATTGTAGGTAGGTACCTATTTACCTACCTACCTACCTTCCAACTGGCTATGCATTTATAAATTATGTGACTTCTCATGGAGAGCATTTGGGTTTATTTTTTAATTCATATTTCAGCAGTTCATCCACAACTAGCTAGGTATACATACATAAATAGGGTCACATACTCTAGATGATAAATGAATCAGACAAATCTACTTATAAATAGTTATTGATTTGCTGCCCTCGGCAATATTGCCACCATTGCCACTTCACACAGTAGACCCAGATGATCTATTTTGCTTCAGGACCTTCAGTTTGGCTGTAAGACAATGAAAATGATGCGTTGCTAGAAGGTAGCCCGTTAGGTTTTTGTCCTAAAGACACTGAAGAATAGGAGATGAACAAGTAGGTGAGCTAGAATCATTCCAGTTTGCTCATTCCCAGTTAATCTGCAAGACTCTTTGCTGGGATAAATCATTTGACAGGAGTCTTTACTATGGAAGAACAGCCCAGCAGGTAATACACACAGTCAGTAAGCTGCCAGCTTGCTGACAGCCGATGTGGTGGATTTCATACTCTATGGGGATGTCAGCTTCTAGGGAGTTCAAACAGAAGCCCTAGTGAAGACAAACTCCAAGACAGTAATTTTGCCTGTCAGGAATGCGTACCAGCCAGATTTAGCAATGGCCTGACATGTCCAGGCTCTAAAGAATATTTTGAAAGGACAGGAAAATCACCTAGGATTCCTTTGCTAGCCATTCCCAGCCATCAGAAACCACAGCCTTAAATTCAAGAAGGTCTCAGCAGGAGAACCAAGGGTCATAGGAAGAGATATTTCCATGTGGCAGGGGCACACGGTCTACCTGGAACTCCACTCACTTCCAGAGTGCTGTCTTCATTTGAAATCAGAATCCTTCTATCCTCAGAGTGCTTCTTATGGCAGGTAAATCCACTGCACTGCAGCTCACAACACCTTCCACTGTGGATTTTTATATCGTGCATAGGTTTCTAGAATTTTTTTTTTCACAGAAGAAAAAAAAAGGGGGCTAGCAATGGACAAGAAAAGTCTTCTAAATAAGAGATATTTTTCCCTGCATGAAAGCCTATGTTTACCCCACAAATACACAATATATTTTTACTTTCCCTCAGTGCCTGGATCTTATTAGAGAGAAAAGCGGAAGGCATTTAAAGTGTTTAATTATAAAAAGCAGTTTTTAATCAAACTGTGAAGGATCTCACTCTAGAGTTGCTACTGACTTGAAATTTCTACTTTACAATGATTAACAAATAAGAATACTTCTTCAAACAGCATTAACTTGGATTTCTTTTCCTTCATAAAGAGAAATGTCAAATGGATGGCAACTTAGCAGATTGTCCTAGACTCTTTATATAGACTATCTGCCTTAGTCAAATTAACCAAGCTTTGTGAACATGATCCATGTACTTAAACAGGGAGATAATTTTCTAACAGAAACTGTAACATATTGCCTGCAATTCTTATAAGGAATTGATGATATATCTCTAAAGGGATTTTTTTTTTATAAGTTGATTTCAGGTAGATCGAAAAATCATAGGCAGAAGATAGATTAGTTAGATAGACTGATAAAGATAGTAAGTAGATATTGATTTAGATATAGAAAAAAACTAGATATAAAGTGACAAATATTCCTTACATTTTACTTTCATGTGCTATTAGCACATAAAGGTCCTATATTTGAATCTGGAACCAGCAAGTGAGAATGTTCTTAACCTCAGCCCTAAACACCAGAATTTCATACTCATCTTTGAACTACCCACCCTGGCTTGCCTTATAAGGCATCAGCAATATCATATATTCTCATTCTAATCTGGCCTTGTTTAGAATCAGAACTCCCTGGAGGATAATAAGCAATTGCCCTAAGATGATGGTGGGGTACAGGTTAGGGTATAGAGCCCAGGGGGATGCGGGGAGAGAGGAAGACAAGGCAAAAATATCTCGGTGCTCCAGGAATTCCGCCAAGAGGCCCTACTTCAGGGCAGAGGTATGCTAATCTTGATCCTATCTGAACTCCTGAACTGTACTATTTGCTCAGCACTACCTTTGCATTTACTTAGTATCAATATTTCATTCATATATTTACTTTTAATGATTGTTTCATTGTTCTTTAGTTGTATGGAGTCAGTCTTAGCTTGTAAACTCTTACAGGTAAGAGAATATGTTAGTCTCAGCCTAACTAACCCTCAATCCATCTTTCAATTCTGAATGTAAAGAATAAGCACTTAATCATACTGTTTATTTGTGGGTTTAGTAAGACACCTTACTATCATTTTGAAGCATATCATATTCTTCTACTTTATGTAAGTTCCTATACTGTACAGCTCTATTTATTTATCTACAGGGTTATAAACCCTTCCAGAAATAAAATGTTTAGTAAGATATCTGATAATAGTGAGGTCCCAATATATATTAATTAGCCTTTTGAGACAGTATCCAGAATGGTAAGTTCACAGGCTTCAGGTTCTATCATTCTCACATTAAAAACTCCACTATAATGCTTTGCTGTTTGTGCTTAGACAAGTCATTTAATACATCTACAGGTAATATTACATTCTCCATAGCCTTTGACATGAACTAATTCATGTGAAACACTTACTACAGTTCTGGTTGTATGACACAAACTTTTAAAAAAAATACTATCATCCCAGTAGTTTTTGTCAGGCCATTTAATATTGACTCTCCTTCTGGAGACTTCTGGAACTTTTTCAGTTACAACCTAGGCTTTTTTCTCTCCTATTTTTGTGTCCATCCAATCTGATTCTTCTGCACACACTTCTTTTTCTCCCCTCGGTCCTTTAAATGTGGAGATTCTCCAAATTTCTGATCTTAAAACATTTTTTTCCCCCTCAATACCTTCTAGATTTAGATCACTTCTTGCACTCTTAAAGGCTGCATTTCTATATCATCATGTATAACCCTGCTTCATATATCTCAGAGGGAAAAAAAAGCTTTAAGTCAGGAATACCTCCATCTTTTGCTTTCAGTCTTTCTCAGCATCAGGGTCTTTTCCAGTGAGTCAGCTCTTCACATCAGGTGGCCAAAGTATTGGAAGGCAAAGGGAGAAGAGGGTAGCAGAGGATGAGATGGTGAGATAGATCATGGACTCAAAGGACATGAATTTGAGCAAACTCCGGGAGATAGAAAAGGAGAGGGAAGGCTGGCAGGTTACAGTCTGTGGGGTCACAAAGAGTCAGACACAACTTAGTGAGTGAGCACCACCACCACCACCCTCCCCCTATCAGTCTCTAAGCCCACCTGCGTCTGCCCTGACCTCATTTTAATACTTCTGTACAACATAGGTTTGTATCTTTCCTATAAAAAAACAAAGACCCATTCCTCCACCTTTACAGACCTCATCAGTTTCAGCCTTCTCCAGGGCTTTGTACATCTCCTGTTTTCATCTCCTGTTCTATGTAATATTTCCCTTTCTACCAAATTTTTTCCCTAGGCGTTCAAGTATGTTTTATGGTTCTTCCATTTAAAACAAAATACAACAAGCAGCTTCCCTTTTCTCCACATCTCCTTCCAGCACATGCTTTATATATATATATATTTTTTTTTTTTTTTCTCTTTTAAAATTAAGCTTCTGGAAGGCATTGCCTGTTTGTATTTCCTCCACTTCCTCATTTCCCGTTCACTCTTCAGTTCAATCCAGCCTGACTTGGGATCCCATAGACCAAAACAAACTTCATTTAGGTCACCTGTGATACCCACGATGCTATTAATGGACACTGGTCTGCACTTATCTTTCCTGACTTATTAGAAACATAAGTAAAATACTGGTCTACATAGCTTGTTTCCATTACACTGGACTCTCTTGGTTCATCTCAGACTCTTCTACATAATTTTAACTCCACTTTGACTAGAGTCACCTTACCTTCTACTCTATCTCTAAATGCTGATGTGCCTCCAGTCTTGGCTCAGATCTGTCTCCTCACTCTTCTACCTTGTCCCAGCAAGATCATCAACTGGTATGTCTTTAAATACCTTCTGTGTGCTATATATTTCTGTATCTCTGTAACAGCCTACACCCTGTATTGTGAGCTCAAAAAACTTCATAAACCATCTACATATTATCTCCAGTTAGAATTATTATAGGCACCTTAAACTTACGTTTTCAGAAACTGGGCTCTATTTTAAAATTTTTCCAGCCTAGGACAATGGTATTCCCATCTACTCAATTCTTGAAAGAAATCCACTTTCATACCTCCTTCTCTCTTACTTTCCATCTATGATTCATCACCAAATCTCCCGATTCTGCCTCTACTTTTCCTTTACGCTACTACCATGCCAATCCAATTCCTGTCTTCTCTCACTGGTATTATTATTTTTTTTTAATAGTTTTTGGTGATACTACCACAGCTTGTGGGATCTTAGTTACCAACCAGGAATTGAACCTGGGTCCTCTGCAGTAACAACGCAGAGTCCTAACAACTGGAATACCGGAGAATTTCTTCTCACTGGTATTACTGATATAACCTCTTAATTAAACTATCTCTTTTTTTTACCTCCATTATCCACCCCACCTTCGAGAAAGCACACACACACAATACAAATCTTAAAAGTCATCTATAATGTGTCACTATCTTAAATCCTAAAATCCTTAGGATAGTCTAAAAAGCCTTGTACAATCTAGTCTTCCACTCCCTTTACAATTTCATCTCAGAGTTCATCTCCCTTTTATTCTCTAACCTTCAGCTCCTCTCAGATTCTCTGAGTTCCATGAATACTTACAGCTGTCTCTTAGCTCAGCATTTCCATACATGCTGTTCCTTCTGCCTAAACTATATATCCAGCATCCTTAGCCCAGGTAAGTCTCTTTTTCTGCAGATTTCTATATAAACATCTTCAGAAAAATCTTTCAGTTTCCTATAATTAAAGTCAGATCTCTGCTATAATGCCTAATTCTATCATTAACTTTTTCTTCATAGAACTAGGAACCATTTAAATTATATGTCAATTTGTACAGTATCTGTCTTCCATGGTAAGATCTGTGGAGACAGAGACTGTGTCTGCCTGTTTACCACCATTTCTGCAGA
Source organism: Oreotragus oreotragus (assembly GCA_006410675.1). Classification (NCBI taxonomy): domain Eukaryota; kingdom Metazoa; phylum Chordata; class Mammalia; order Artiodactyla; family Bovidae; genus Oreotragus; species Oreotragus oreotragus. Next base: position 102,942 of record SJYX01006265.1, on the reverse strand, counting down.
ATAAGGCAGATAGTGGGTACTCAGTATGTGTTTTGATTGAATGACTGTTCAAATGTCTAGAATCTCTGTCTAGCCTTAATCCCACTTCTGAAAATCAAATCTTCATTTCCAAATGCCTTCTTGACATATCCAAAGAAATGAAACACGTTAACTCAGCAAATTAGCAAACAAATATATCTTTTGTCCCCTCACAACCTGGTCCCTGCATTCCCTATCTTTGTTATTGGCATTCATCACCTTCTTCCATTTTGAAATCTGCAAGTCATTTTTATTTCCTGTCTTTCCCTCTTGATAGCCAATTAATTGTCCACGTCGGTCACTTCTTCCTCTGTGGCATTTCTCAAATTTCTCCTTTTACTTTTATTTCTACTGCTAACTTTCCATTCAGGCCTTTACCATCATTCTCCTAGACTCACTGAATGGCCTTTCTGCTTCCAGTATTTCATTTAGTCACTTCATTTTCTACATTGGAAAGACTGAGATAGCATAGTGGTTAAGGAACACAGATGCTGAAGACATAATGCCTCGACAAAAATCTGGCTCTGTTTTTTCCTAATTCTACCATTATCAAATTGCTTAACCTTCCTGTGTCTCATTGCAAAAGGAGGCTAATAATATCAACTGCATAAGGAACTATGGTGAGGGTTAATTGAGTTAATGTACATTACACATGCCCAGTCTTGATTCCAGCTTGTGCTTCCTCCAGCTCAGCGTTTCTCATGATGTACTCTGCATATAAGTTAAATAAATAGGGTGACAATATACAGCCTTGACGTACTCCTTTTCCTACTTGGAACCAGTCTGTTGTTCCATGTCCAGTTCTAACTGTTGCTTCCTGACCTACATACAGGTTTCTCAAGAGGGAGGTCAGATGGTCTGGTATTCCCATCTCTTTCAGAATTTTCCACCGTTTATTGTGATCCACACAGTCAAAGGCTTTGGCATAGTCAATAAAGCAGAAATAGATGTTTTTCTGGAACTCTCTTGCTTTTTCCATGATCCAGCGGATGTTGGCAATTTGATCTCTGGTTCCTCTGCTTTTTCTGGTTCCTCTGGTTTTTCTAAAACCAGCTTGAACATCTGGAAGTTCATGGTTCACGTATTGCTGAAGCCTGGCTTGGAGAATTTTGAGCATTACTTTACTAGCATGTGAGATGAGTGCAATTGTGTGGTAGTTTGAGCATTCTTTGGCATTGCCTTTCTTTGGGATTGGAATGAAAACTGACCTTTTCCAGTCCTGTGGCCACTGCTGAGTTTTCCAAATTTGACCAGCTTGAACATCTGGAAGTTCATGGTTCACGTACTGCTGAAGCCTGGCTTGGAGAATTTTGAGCATTACTTTACTAGCATGTGAGATGAGTGCAATTGTGTGGTAGTTTGAGCATTCTTTGGCATTGCCTTTCTTTGGGATTGGAATGAAAACTGACCTTTTCCAGTCCTGTGGCCACTGCTGAGTTTTCCAAATTTGACTGAACGAACACATGCCCAACAATACCTGACACTTACTACTGCTACTGCTAAGTCACTTCAGTCGTGTCTGACTCTGTGCGACCCCATAGACGGCAGCCCACCAGGCTCTTTTGTCCCTGGGATTCTCCAGGCAAGAACAGTGGCGTGGGTTGCCATTTCCTTCTCCAATGCATGAAAGTGAAGTCGCTCAGTCGTGTCCGACCCTCAGCGACCCCATGGACTACAGCCTTCCAGGCTCTTCCATCCATGGGATTTTCCAGGCAAGAGTACTGGAGTGGGGTGCCATTGCCTTCTCTGACACTTACTAAGCACTCTATAAATGCTAGCTACTACTATCTTATTGTTAAGACTAATATTCTAAAAATTTAGACGAAATCATGTCACTCCCCATCCATGCCTCCCCAGTGCCAACAGAACAATACTTGAACTCCTTCCTATTTAAGACATTCAACAGTTTAAACTCAGCCTATCTTTACCATTACCTAGTTCAATTTTCCTCAATTCATAAATCCCAAAAATACAAGATTAATTCAGTGTCCCTAATTACAACATTTATTTTATGTTTCCATGCCTTTGATTATTATATTTTCAACTTGGGAGGCCTATTCCACATCTTAAACACTTACATATTCAAAGTCAAAACTTTCTGTGAGGGTAGCCCTGTGTCTCTTCAGTTCAGTTGCTCAGTCATGTCTGACTGTTTGTGACCCCATAGACTGCAGCACGCCAGGCTTCCCTGTTCATCACCAACTCCCAGAGCTTGTTCAACTCATGTCCATCAAGTTAGTGATACCATCCAACCATCTCCTCCTCTGTTGTCCCCTTCTTTTCCTGCCTTCAATCTTTCCTAGTATCAGGGTCTTTTCAAATGAGTCAGTTCTTCGCATCAGGTGGCCACAGCTTCAGCATCAGTCCTTACAATGAATATTCAGGACTGATTTCCTTTAGGATTGACTGGTTTGATCTCCTTGCAGTCCAAACAACTCTCAAGAGTCTTCTCCAATACCACAGTTCCAAAGCATCAGTTTTTTGACGTTCAGCTTTCTTTATGGTCCAACTCTCACACCCATACATGACTACTAGAAAAGCCACAGCTGTAACTGGACAGACCTTTGTCAGCAAAGTAATGTCTCTCTTAGTCAGAATTAATTACTTTTTATTGTGTCTCCCCTAGCACTTGTACCTCTATTTAGCACTTATTTTGGTTTGCTTTACATTATATTTATTTCAGTCCTTTTTGCTTCCTTACCTCATCCCCTTACCAACCATCCCCAATGATACAATAAGCCTGAAAGCTCTATGACATAGCAACCATGTCTTAAGCACCTTTGTATATCATACAATATTGGTAGTGCTATCTGGCAAGTTTACTAGAGAAAAGCAGATACTCAACAGCTATTTGCTGAGTTTAACTAAAAAGGAATTGAGTAATTAGATTTGACAAAAATAAGACACTTTCCCTTTTCAGAGACATTACCTAGACAGCATAATGATAGACCAACATTTATTATTGACATTATTGTCAACTATTTAATCATGATTGGTGAGAAAACACTATTTTAAACATTTTGTTGATATAAACTATTATTGGAAATTCCCTGGCAGTCCAGTGGTTAGGGCTCCATGCTTCTGCAGGGGGTGTGAGTTTGATCCCTGGTTGAAGAACTAAGATCCTGCACACAATATGCCAAAGGAGAAAATACATATATACATATATTAAAAATATACATATATATTTATGTATCTGTTTGTGTGATGGTTTAGTTGCTAAGTTGTGTTCTACTCTTTGAGACCCCATGGACTGTAGCCCACCAGACTCATCTGTCCATGGGATTTTCCAGGCAAGAATACTGGAGTGGGTTGTCATTTCATTCTCCAGGGGTATCTTCCCCATCCAGGGATTGAACCTGGGTCTCCTGCATTGCAGGTGGATTCGTTACTAACTGAGCCACTAGGGAAGGTGCTATATTTGTGTATATAAATAAGCTAAATATACATAATTTATATAATTTTATATAAATTTTAAGTATATATTTATATATCAAATATATATAATATATAATGTATATTTATATAATATATAAATATAATATATACATAATATATTTATATATTATATAGTAATATATACATACTTTCTATTTTAATATTTCTCTGTGTGTATATGTGTGTATGTATATATATATACACTTTCTATTTTAAGATAAATTATCTTACATTATATATATTTATCTTATCAGTAAACTATTTCCCAATAATAAAAATCAGGGATACGATAGCTGTCATTCAAGCATTTTATATTATAAAGGTTGACAAAGCATTCTGAAGCCTTTTTCTTTTTCATAATAAAAAAGAATGCTTTGTTCACTCTCCTACATAGTCTCTCTGTTTGCCAAATTTCAGAACAGTGAGAGGTTTGAATTTTTCCCTTTACAGTGAAATTATTAACCTGAGGAAATGTAATATCTTCGGGGGATAGTAATGGGATTCTGAACAAAAACTTGAAATTGCCTAGAGATGTAGTGTCACTTAACTAGAAGTTTTTATTTCCCCCTTTCCAAACTGCAACCTGCCTCTGTATGGAGCAGGATTTTTGTCTTTTTGGCAACATCTCTGACCAAACTTGAATCTAAGCATCCAGTGCTCTTTTAAAATAGTTCAGTAAGGCCAGAAAAGACAATTGTGCTGACCAGTCCTCCTGTTCCAATACCTATAATGCTCGATTTTTAGACCCAATATCAGTCAAGTCAGGGTATCTCCTGGCTAGGATCTCATCTCATTATTTTTTCAATTCATATTGGATCCACTGTTAAGCTATTTTCAGTCATACACATTGACCTAGATTCTCCCACAGAGTAAGCTACTCCCCAGGAGTATGCTAGGTACTTGAGGAAACTGCATTAACACTTTCAGGTATGGTATGATAACTGGTTTTCTGGTGACTAAAATGAGCTACCTCCCAGGATATTAAAAGATACCCTCATATACTAAAGTGTCTGCTGTGCAAACCAGGGGAACTCAGAAACTAGGAGAAACCATTCACTAAATAGAAGGAAGGCAAATATTTAGATAATAGATTTTTTAAGTCTTTACAGTGAGCATTTATCAGTTAGATCTTCATTACATTTAAGTCTCTGATCCAATACTAAAGTCAGCACAAAATTAAAGTCCTGTTTTGAAGATCATAAATAACTTCCCCATGAAAGTGTCCTTCTCCCTATCAGTCTCTGCCACCACCATCAAAGGGTATTCTGAAATCTTTTAAAGGTGCTTCTTTACTTTTTTCTCAATTGAACCTTAAAAGTAGACATATATTCATCTTTTTAACCACATTATTAATTAGTAGAGAAACCCAACTCAAACTAGCTTCAGCACAAGCAGCTGATTGTTGTTGGCTCTCCTAACTAAAAAACTCAGGGATAGATGTTAGAATGGAGTCAGGGATCAAATACCAGCCGGCTCATTTCAATTTCTGCACTCTTCTCTTCTTCACCTCTAAGCTCCCCTTTCTTCTGCATTTGGCTTCATTCTCTGGTAGCTTCTTTCTTCATAAAGGTGTCCCTTTTATAGCCCGAGGCATATCAGCTTAGCAAATCAGCAAAAAACAATGGTTTAGTAAAAGTCCCAGCAATGAATCTGTGAACTGGCTAGTCTTTTTACCTTCAATATTTCGCCCAGTTCATCTTCTACATTGGATAGACCAGAAAGGAGTAACGCATAGTGGCTAGGAGCATGTGCTCAGGGTCTTTAAGGGTGATTAAAAACCCAGCTCTGCCCCTTTTTGACTGTGTGACTTTTGTCAGTCCCTGAATGAGTAACTGCAGCCAGAAGACTGCAGACTGCCTGCATCACGTCCCCACCCCTGAGCAGGCACAAGAAGTGAGATCCATTCCTTCTAGTCTGAGATAACTAAAGAGAAAAAAAAAAAAAAAAGAAAATCAAGCAGCTGTTATAAGAAAATGAGTAGGCAAAAATTACAGACATCTATTTAAACTGCTATGGATAACTAACATGCATCTTACAGTTAAATACAAAATGAACACTAACCGCGTCGGCACCCACATCATCGTTTTCTCATACTGTATTGTTGTTGCTTGTTTACAAGTGTATCTCTCTCAATAAACCCTGAGCCTCTCAAGGTCAGAAGTTGTTTCTAGTGAGGCAAGGAGTATCTAGTATGAGGAGAGATTTAGTAGATGTTTGCTGAATATGGGAAAAGTGGCTCCAACTTCAAATGACTTGCAATAATACATTTACAAATACACTTGCATGTTTCATTTTACTCCCAAGCAATTAGGCAGCAATAGTTACTTAGAAGATGACTGCAGAATTCAGTAGGATTTAATGGGCTTCTTATTGTTAAAAAAAAAAGGTACTGATGGATACCAATATCTTTGATGTTTAATGCCTGTTGTATAGTACTTGAAAAAACACCGGTGAGGGGACAGAGATGAATTAGAACTTGAATTAAGCCAAGGCTGTTGATGGTTCAAATTTATTACCATCAAAACACCTGTTTACTTGCGTTTTTGAAATATGCCAGTGGGTTTAACCCTGTGCTTAAGCTAAGATCTCTTCTCTCTTCATTAGAATCTCTTCTAGGCAGGAACAGAGGTATACACAGAGGTCCATGGTTAGACTCGCACTCATTTTTGGTGGCACCCAATTTTTATGGCTCCAAAATAAATTTACTGTCTAGGATTATCAATTCATTTTACAGCTTAACTTCTTTTTAAAAATGGCCACACAGAAGCTTCAATAAATATCTGGCTTGGAAACAGGCAAGACAGGAGCAAAATGTTCTCTTATGGTGGTATATAAACTCCTCCAAGCCTTGAAGAGGTTATTTGCTAAACGTCTAAAAGAGTTAATGATCTTCCAAAAGGGAATAAAGATCAAACTCGGTGTCCTCCAAGCGGCGCTAATGGCCCAGTACACTAAATCTTTTACTCTTCTCTAAGTGACTTCAGTCTCTTTCTTTTTCCCTATTGAGACGAAAATCCTACCTCTTTAAAAAGGATAAAGGATGAAACTACTTTACATTGCATTAAAACCATATGCTGCCCAGGAAACTCAACATTAGCAGGCAGTAAATTACACTTTTAATCAGTTTGTTGTTCCTGGGTGTTGCCACAAACATATTGCAGTATGTAGTACCACTTAGGGGCTGGATAACCTATTCATGTCTTTTGGAAAACGTGTGGTATTAATGATGGAGTTCCACGTTAACTCAATCCCGACCCCTCAAGCTGGTTTAAATCATAGCACATCATTTTTAAGTATAAGCAATAAGTGCTTTGGTGCAAATTCATTTAGGTTCCTCCATCTTGGAAAATGAAATTAAAGAGGTTTTTTTTTAGCCTAATCTCAACTACCTATTAAAGTTGTGTAGATAAATAAGCCAGGTTATCTTTTTCCTTGTGAGAAATGCTGTTTTATCTAACAGCCTCTCTCCTAGCAGTTCAGTTCCACACCACTCTAAATTGGGACACTTTATCTTAAGGCTTCATAATCTTACACGACTATAATTGGAAAGTTTATAAAAAAAAAAAAATCCTGCTTTGTAAGCTTGGCAGCTGAGATAGAAGGAGGGAATGAGAAGGGTTGCAGCAGAATTACACCATCACTGCTAGCCTGACTCCGCTTGACAGAGCCGTTTAATATTTTGACAAGACAAAATATAAAGCAGCATTTTATTCTGTAGAGACTTCACTAGACACAAGCATGGAAGTGCCTGTGATCAATAAAGTTTGCGGTGGAGAGTGATTTATTTACAGCAGGGTATTATGTAGAGAAAGAGCTGTGATATTTCCACAGGCTTTGACGGCATAATGGGCCCCTCTCAATCCTTACATGGAAGGGTTAGATTGTCATGGTTGCTCAGGCAGTATTCAAACGTTATCTGATCAGCCTTAAAGACTTCAGAACGAGACAGATGATTAGTTACCCTAAACGATCCTCATCATGCAGAAATTGATGATTTAATATAGTCAATGACAGACGATTCCATTTGTACTAGATAAAGTGTCTGCGGTTTGTATCAATCATAATAGAGTTATTATTGAGCATAAAAGAAAAGCATGTTTAATATCATTAATTCCAGATATGTCGCTTTCCACATCTGGCATTCATCCATAGACCAGAACCACTCCAGGCTATCATTCCTGCCTCTATGCTGGCGACTCCAGTGTTTTTTGTAATTTCAAAATGTTTTTCAGCACCTCCAGCTAAGCGCAATAACAGTTTACAGATTACCAATGTCATCACATTTTGACAAACTTCTCAATCTGCTGTGACCTTCATCTTTAGCCATCTGCTTGCCTTTGTTTCTGCTCTTTTTTGATAAACCTCCACAGCTTTTGTGCCGTACTCTGTACTTCTGGGTCAACATTTCACCTGTGTAAATCCAGAAACGCAGACTGCAGCGTAAAGGTGGTGACCTGGGCTCAAGTCCCCAGGTACCTGCCCCTCCCTCACCCCTTTAGTTATATTTTTCATCATTCACGTCAATTTCATTTTGATTGTATGGAGGGGAAAGCACACAATCGAAAAAAAGAAAGTACAAGTGGGAGTTACGGTGAAGGAAGAGAGAAAAAAGATTAATTAGTACACCTGAGAAGTTATAAAAGATAGGAAAAAATGTCATTTCTAAATTCGCCTTCTCTGCAAACAGTGTAACAATGGGAAAGCCATATAAATAATGAAGGAAGAGACACAAACTTTCTAGAGAACAAAATTATGGTTACCTAAATTAAATGTGTTTATTTTAAATACTTTAACTTCCAAGTGATATGTTGAAATAACAGCAAAAAGTTCAGCTTCAAATATTGCATATCAACTTGTTAGGAAGGAAAAAACTCAGTTAAAACAAAGAAAAGAAACCTCTCAGATTTAAGTTACTTCTACTCACAAATGTTTTTTGCAATCCTCTAGCTTGTAAAAGACACTAGGGGTCTCTTTTTTCTTTTCATAATAAGAGCTAATTTGGAGATGATTTTATGTATTTATTCAACAAAAACTTGTTTAGCACCTACTATGTGCCAGACACAGTTTAGGCACTGGGGATACAAAAAGAACAAAAAAAGACAAAATCTCTGTCCTCATAAAGCTCACACTGTAATGCTGATTATTAATAAAAGGGATTGTGAAAAGTTAAATGGTTAAAGAACATTTTCAAAGATTAAGAACAGGGTCAAAATAAACCTCAGGGAAGATAAAAATCAAGTCTCCCACTACCTTCAGAGGTGTTGGTTAGTTGCTAAGCCATGACCGACTCTGCCACCCCATGGACTATGGCCCACCAAGTTCCTCTGTCCATGGGACTGCCCAAGCAAGAATACTGGAGTTGGTTGCTATTTCCTTCTTCAGGGGATCTTCTCAACTCACGGATCAAATCTGTATATCCTGTTTGGCAGATTCTTTATCATTGAGCCACCTGGGAAGCCTTAGAGGTGTTAGGTGTTAGGCATATGTACATTGGGAAACAAAAATTTTCATCATTCCTAGATTAATTTAGTCTAATTAATTTTCAATTAGGACGTCCCAGGGGGCGCTAGTGATAAGGAACCTGCCTGCCAATGCAGTAGACAAATGAGACATGAGTTAGATCCCTGGAGGAGGGCATGGCAACCCACTCCACGGACAAAGGAACCTGGCAGGCTACAGTCATAGGTTTGCAAAGAGCTGGACACAACTGAAATGACTTAGCATGTATGCACCCAATTATCAATACTAATATATTTGTTTCCTCTCACTTTGCTTGATGGGATAGAGTAAAAGAGAGTAATACTTCTTCAGGGACAAAGAGTAAGTTTTCAACTTTAACTCTCATTGACTTATAATTATGCTTTAGCTATCAATGCCTCAACATGACTAGTTTTCCATGACAAAGTCCAAAATCTTCTCCATATATGATTACTCCTTGTTAATTATAAAGGCAACTAAAAGGTTACATAAGTACACATACATTAATAGCTTTCCAATTATTTTGTTGAAAACTGTTGATGACATTTAAGGAATAAATATTAAAGTACTCAGAGCAATAACTTAGCAGATTAGCCAAATCACATGTAAGTATACAAATTTTATGAAAGACCCTCTATAGTAGTAAAACACTCAGATTTCTAGTATTGAAGCCAGGCTCCAAATTTTCTGACTATTCGGCAAACTCTAAACCTCAGGTTTCTTGTTTTTAAAGTAGGACAAAATATCTGCCTTGCCTTGTTGCAAAAGGAGTGATTTTTAAAAGTCAACTATCTTGCAATACGAAAAACCTGAGGTATGATCTAGTCAAACTCTTCCATTTCATTAATGAGAAAATAAAGGCCCAGAAACTTAAGAGACTTACTCCAGGTCAGTCAACTTAATAGCAGAACCAAGATTAAATCATTGTTCTCAATTTCTTGTCCAGTGATCTTCCTTCTCCTCCATGAGATAATGTAGTAAAAATGCTTTGAAAGCTATGACATGCATAAAGAATATGGTATTATAATGATGGAGCAATATGATGTGATCTTTCTACGCCTTTTGTATTTGTCAAAAAGACATTCCTGAATATCTTACAATGGATTCTACTAAGAATTAAAAGAAAACTTATGCAAGATGTATTAGGTTTCTGATAACAATGATTTCACACCTTGCCTAAAATTTTATATACAGATAAGACTAATGAATGTCCATCAACAGTCATCATTAATAGATCATGCCAAGTTTGATACTTTAGTTCTCTAATAAATTATCCAATTGTCACTACCAACATCATATTGATTGAACCTTATAAAATAATAAATCATGGTTTTATTCTATTCCTATGACTAAGGTTAGGTTTCTAATATCTTTTTGATAATCTAACATTCTCAAAGTAGACAGCAGAAACCAGTAAACAAGCACCCTGTTATTTGAGAAAGACTTTCTGTTCATTGATGGGGTTAGCCTTGACACTAAAATGTATACAGAGAAAGTGTCAGTCAACTTTTGACATGCAAAATGTTTGTGTCAGACTCACTCAAAGAATCAGAAAGCAAGTGACCATAAAGTCACCTAAAGCTAAAAACCAAAAGCTTTCTGAATCAGAGCCTAAGAAAAGCAATCCTACTTCAACCTCATCACTGATTTTACTTTGACCATTAATCTACTCATTGGTCCTCAACATATTTTGGGACTTCCCTGGTGGCTCAGATGGTAAAGCGTCTGTCTACAAGGCGGGAGACACGGGTTCGAGCCCTGGGTTGGGAAGATCCCTTGGAGAATGAAATGGTAATCCACTCCAGTACTGTTGCCTAGAAAATCCCATGGACAGAGGAGCCTGGTAGGCCCCAGTCTATGGGGTCGCAAAGAGTCGGACACGACTGAGCGACTTCACTTCACAACATATTCTAAATGGCTATGCCTATTTCCTTGCTCCAAAATCATTGTGTTGAGAGTTGCTCCGGTGGCTCAGATGGTAAAGCATCTGTCTACAATGCAGGAGACCTGGGTTCGATCCCTGGGTTGGGAAGATCCTCTGGAGAAGGCAATGGCACCCCACTCCAGTACTATTGCCTGGAAAATCCCATCGACAAAGGAGCCTGGTAGGCTACAGTTCATAGGATCGCAAAGAGTCGGACATGACTGAGTGACTTCACTCAAAGTAATCAGAAACAAAGAGATTTTAACTATATAATTGTAGATTTGCATGTAAAAGGAAAATGGAATCTATATGGTATTAATAAAATCAAGGCTGCAGTCCTCCATTTCAGTTCACAAATCTAAAAGGCTAAAAGACACTTGCTCCATGGAAGAAAAACTATGACAAACCTAGACAGCATATTAAAAAGCAGAGCCGTCACTTTGCTCACAAAGGTCCACATAGTCAAAGCTATGGCTTTTCCAGTAGTCATGCATGGATGTGAGACTTGGACCATAAAGAAGGCTGAGCACTGAAGAACTGATGCTTTTAAATTATGGTGCTGGAGAAGACTGTTGAGAGTGCCTTGAGCAACAGGGAGATCAAACAAGTCAACCCTAAAGGAAATCAAATCTGAATATTTATTGAAAGAACTGATGCTGAAGGTGAAGCTCCAGTAATTTGGCCACCTGATGCAAAGAGCTGACTCATTGGAAAAGACCTTGATGCTGGGAAAGACTAAGGGCAGGAGGAGAAGGGGATGACGGAAGATGATAAGATGGTTGGATGGCATCACCAACTCAACGGACAGAAGCCTGAGCGAATTCCAGAAGACAGTGAAGGACAGGGAAGCCTCGCACGCTGCAGTCCATGGGATCTCAAAGAGCCAGACACAACTGAGTGACGAAACAACCACCATCATTTTGAACTTGGTCGGAGGCATAGATAATCAACTTGGAACTAAAATTATGCAAGAAGTTAATGTGATGCAAAAGGAGGAAACTGACAAGGGTTTGCCCATCAATTTTCCACTTTTGAACAGCAATTATTGTTAAGTAGCAAATAATTTTTCAAATAGACAAATAAAGAATGTTGGTTTGGATAACTTTTCTCATTTCTCTTTTAAAGACAAAAATGCTATTCTAAAATGTATTAAGTTTCTTATCTGCAGTTACAGGCCAGCAGGAAACCTGAAGATCTACAGTTTATAAATTTCTGTTGGCACATACAATTTAAAAAATTAGGGCTAATTTTAAAATTTGTTATTTTATCAATAAATATTTTCTTGTATATGGATGCAAGGCATTTTTTAACTTATTTTCCTCTCATTTCTGTACCTTTGTTTATGATATACCTTCATCCTGGAATTTCTTTCCTTTTCATCTTCTCCTATAAAAACACCGTATTTCCTCTAGTGCCAACTAAAAGTTAAATTTAACCACAAATCTTGCTCTATTTCAGGCTTAAAAAAAAAAAAAATTCCTAAAGCTACTGTGGTCTGCACTGCATCCTCCAGGAAGATGCATTATTCACTAAGCACATATTTAGTGCCTGGCCTAAACAAAATTTGTGTTAGGCACCAAGAATATTAAGAGGATGACACATGAGACAGCATTCTACCTTATGGAGTGAAAGAGAGGAAACTATGCATCTGGTTAACTCAGAAGAAATGTTTTACATATTATCTCATTAAATCTTCATGGCATGACAGTAAGGTAAAATTATCATCCTATATCTCACTTATACCATCAGTGAGAAAACTGAAGCCTTAGGAGATTGGGTTACTAACCTAAAGATTTCAGAGACAGATTACTTCCTAATCATTCTCAGTTTATAAATCTCATCCCCACAACCACAATGATGCCCTAGTTCTCTGAGAATTTGGACATAACTTTTTAAACTCTTTTTCAATCTATGACTTGCTGGGAAAAAAACATACAGTATATTCACTAAAATTTTTATTGATTCATTGCAGAGTATGAGTTCAATTCAAATCTTAGTGAAAATTTTAATTTTTTAAAAAATGGATATCACATTTGGAATGCTTTTCTATATTATTAATAAGGATATTAAAATCATTTAAAGGTCTAATTAGGACTCTCATAAGACTGAAGGAAAATGAAACAGATAAAAAACTCAAAAAGCAAAATATTAACAAACCCTAGTTTCTTTCCACTATGATAAAGCTATAGAAAAATACAACCATAAATTCATTTTTGAATTTTACAAACTTAAGGGATCAAATTCACAGACACCTTATCTTACCTAAAAACCAAAAAAACTCAAAATATTCTCAACTTTTCCAACAACATGCACTGCAGTTAAAAATAGCAACTTAAGAGTATGTATGTATGTGTGTGTATCTGTTACGTTATTGCAGTCACGTCCAGCTCTAAAATACAACCGTAAATTCATTTTTGAATTTTGCAAACTTAAGGGATCAAATTCACAGACACCTTATCTTACCTAAAAACCAAAAAAACTCAAAATATTCTCAACTTTTCCAACAACATGCACTGCAGTTAAAAATAGCAACTTAAGAGTATGTATGTATGTGTGTGTATCTGTTACGTTATTGCAGTCATGTCCAGCTCTTTGCGACCCTATGGACCATAGCCTGTTCAAGCTGGGTTTTAAAAAGGCAGAGGAACCAGAGATCAAATTGCCAACATCTGCTGGATCATTGAAAAGACAAGAGAGTTCCAGAAAAACATTTACTTCTGCTTTATTGATTATGCCAAAGCCTTTGACTGTGTGGATCACAATAAACTGTGGAAAATTCTGAAAAAGATAGGAATACCAGACCACCTGACCTGCCTCCTGAGAAATCTCTATAAGGGTCAAGAAGCAACAGTTAGAACTGGACATGGAACAACAGACTGGTTTCAAATCAGGAAAGGAGTATGTCAAGGCTGTATATTGTCACCCTGCTAATTTAACTTATATGCAGAGTACATTCAGATGCTTATATCTTTTCTTTTCTCCTTTGCTTTTCGCCTCTCTTCTTTTCAGTGCTATTTGTAAGGCTTCTCCAGACAGCCATTTTGCTTTTTTGCATTTCTTTTAAATGGAGATGGTCTTGATCCCTGTCTCCTGTACAATGTCATGAACCTCTTTCCACAGTTCATCAGGAACTCTATCTATCAGATCTAGGCCCTGAAATATATTTCTCACTTCCACTGTATAATCATAAGGGATTTGATTTAGGTCATACCTGAATGGTCTAGCGGTTTTCCCTACTTTCTTCAATTTAAGTCTGAATTTGGAAATAAGGAGTTCATGATCTGAGCCACAGTCAGCTCCTGGTCTTGTTTTTGTTGACTGTATAGAGCTTCTCCATCTTTGGCTGCAAAGAATATAATCAATCTGATTTCGGTGTTGACCATCTGGTGATGTCCATGTGTAGAGTCTTCTCTTGTGTTGCTGGAAGAGGGTGTTT
>SJYX01006265.1:55223-87651 GCA_006410675.1 Oreotragus oreotragus | reverse complement strand
GGAGGCCCGGCCTGCTGCGATTCATGGGGTCGCAAAGAGTCGGACATGACTGAGCGACTGAACTGAACTGCAGAGTACATCATGAGAAATGCTGTGCTGGAAGAAGCACAAGCTGGAATCAAGATTGCTGGGAGAAATATCAATAACCTCAGATATGCAGATGACACTACCCTGATGGCAGAAAGTGAAGAGGAACTAAAAAGCCTCTTGATGGAAGTGAAAGAGGAGAGTGAAAAAGTTGGCTTAAAACTCAACATTCAGAAAACTAAGATCATGGCATCTGGCCCCATCTCTTCATGGCAAATAGATGGGGAAACAGTGCAAACAGTGACAAGCTTTATTTTCTTGGGCTCCAAAATCATTGCAGATGGTGACTGCAGCCATGAAATTAAAAGCTGCTTGCTCCTTGGAAGAAAAGTTATGACCAACCTAGATAGCTTATTAAAAAGCAGAGACATTGCCAACAAAGGTCCATCTTGTCAAAGCTATGGTTTTTCCTGTGGTCATTTATGGATGTGAGAATTGGACTATAAAGAAAGCTGAGCACCGAAGAATTGATGCTTTTGAACTGTGGTGTTGGAGAAGACTCTTGAGAGTCCCTTGGACTGCAAGGAGATCCAACCAGTCCATCCTAAAGGAAATCAACCCTGAATATTCATTGGAAAGACTGATGCTGATGCTGAAACTCCCAATACTTTGGCCATCTGTTGCAAAGAACTGACTCATTTGAAGAGACCCTGATGCTGGGAAAGATTGAAGGTGAGAGGAGAAGGTGGTGACAGAGGATGAGATGATTGGATGGCATTACCGACTCAAGGACATGAATTTGATTAAACTCCAGGAGTTAGTGTTGGACAGGGAGGCCTGGAATGCTGTAGTCCATGGGGTCACAAAGAGTTGGACACAACTGAGTAACTGAACTGAAGAACTGGACCATTGCCTGCCAGGTTCCTCTGTCCATGGAATTCTCCAGGCAAGAACACTCAATGGATTGCCATGCCCATCTCCAGGGGCTTTTCTGGACCCAGGGATCGAATTCATACCTCTTCCATCTCCTTCACTGGCAGGTGGGTTCTTTACCACTAGCACCACCTGGGAAGCCAAGAGTATGTATGTGCACTATCTTAAAAAAACCAGGCAATCACCAAAGACAAAATGCTGCCTTCAGATCGCTATGAAAAATCTGGACTCATATTCTGTCCTTTCTTTAAAGAAAACAAACAAAATCTCATGTAAGATAAACAAGAGAAAGGCACATTTGAATTATGGCTCATTATCCTTTAATGATACTTTTTACTCTATGTATATTTTCACATATTCAGATACATATTGTAGGGAACAAAAACATCAGATGCTATTTGAATATTACAATAACATTATATGAATTTGAAGATAAAATTCCTAAGGGAAAAGGAAAACTGTGGGAATGAAATCTCGAGTGTTAAAATGCAGTTAAGAAATATGTCTACAAACCATGTCATATTCTTAGAAATTAAAGTTTTATTCCTGCTTGGTTTCTGTATATGTCAGGATTAAATATTTGTGTTTCATAGTGGAAAGAAACTTAACATCTGTAAAATAATAAAGTAAAAAATTAGAAGTAAAAGTATGTAAAATTAGAAAGAATATATTATTAATTATCTGCATACTAGAAATGTCATTTAGAAAATATTTACTCTCAAGTAGTCTATTTATCCCTGACACTCAGTACCCTATGCACCTATTTCTCTTTTGTCAGGATCAACATGCATGTGAAAGACTCTAAATGGCCAGGTGCTATGGCAAAGAATTATATACATGCCACCCTGGCCTGTCCTCCTAAGGAATGTGGATATAGTGACTAAGGGTTAGCTGCCAGGGCTTAGGCTGCCTTAGTTCAACTCCTGGCTCTACCACTCATTAGCTACTTGACTTAGTATGGATTACTCAATTTCTCTGGACCTCAGCTCCATGATTTTAAAATAAAGCCAAGTAATTCATGTCTTATGAGCATGCCATAAATATCAAATGAGATAATGCATATAAAACACTTAGTACAATGCCAGGCACATAAATAATGGTCAAGAAATATTAGCTATTATAACTACTATTATTAGCCAATAGGAGCTTGTCAGGAAAACCAATGTGCCGTTAAGAGCTTAAGTTGTTCAACAGCAAGGTCATGTCTGAAGTGTTTCTGATGCATTAGTGAATGTGGGTTGAATGACAGGCTGAATGTGTAAGTGAAAACCAATAAATACAAACATATATTAGATATACATATTTATGTGCATATATATACACACACACATATACAAGGTATAAGACATAAGATATTATATATACATAAGATTTTTGGCAAAATTATCAATCAAGTAGATTTAGCCAACTCATCAATTAAGTGGAGATAATAAGTAAATCAAATATTTGACTGAACTGACCCAATGACTGACTAAATTCTTATAGGTTCATTCTTGTGGTTCAGAATAGTCAAGACCCACTAATATTTAAGGGAAAGAAACACAAAGTCAGTTGAGAAAGCAAAGTGAAGAATTTCAGTCTTAAGTAGAGCAAGCATAAGTATACAGAAGCTGAAGAAAGGGGTACACAGCATATTTTTACACCGGTGGGAGCAGGGGGATTGCAGAGTATGAACAAAAGGGGTTTAGGCAAAAAATGCAAAGTAGAAGAGGCAAAGGGTCTGAAACTGGAACCTCACTTTCTTTCATAAGAATAGCATTAGAAAAATAAATACACTATCTTGGAGAAATTACACCAAGCATTCCAAAACCACGCAAAATAAATGCTGAGGTAGCCAAGTACTTGTCCCTAGAAAGGAATCCCTCCACTCTGAGCCTTACTGAAATCATTATTGCATTAAAGACACACACACATGAAAACATGCATGCAAGCAAACATGTGTACACACACACACACACACAGTCCTTCTCTTGGTTGCCTAAACTAGAATTTCATTCTTAAAAGTTCTGAAACCATAAATTTCAGTATAAACAAACAACAAACAGTGACAACAACAACAAATCTAACAAATAATCTTTAAAACAACCTCTGTATCTGGAATACACAAATCAGTTACAGACAAAAATCTATGTTCCTAATTGCAACTCTGGCACAGGTCTGATTGTAGTGACTACTACCACTCACTTATTGCATTAATTTTTCCAGGGTCAGCTAGCCAATGACCCACCATCACAGATAATTCCACTTCTATGAATTTGCTTCTTGTCACAGTCATATCAAAGGAAAAGAAAAATGAGTTAACGGCCAGCACTTAAGGGTTGTTGAAGTGGCAGAAGGTTCAGTTCCTTTAAAACAATGACTCTTGCTTGACGTTGTATGATTGCAAGGTAAAATACTGTCTTACCTGGAAGAGCCTTTGTCTATGCCAAAAGGAAATAGCATGTCTATTCCTGAAAATGAAATATGGATCTGCAATTTTATGAGAAAATGTGTCATTAGTCATCGAATATATTCTGAGTATTTTTAGAATTATTTCTATTCTGTCCTACAAAAGATATTAGGGACACTGCCCTCTATAGTTTCCTGTCTGGCTCTTTTTATCTCTTACCCACATAAACACACACACATACACACGACATACACATGCCAAAATGATGCTCTACAGTTGGAATTCTGGTATCCCAACCTTGGTGCTCTTGAATCTGCAATGTGTTTGGAGGAGAGGTGTTACATTCTTCACAGTGAAGGGCAAGATTGAATCAATCACTGGAATGTAGTCAGTCTACCAGACTGAAGTACCACTTATCACAACACAGTTCTATCAAGATGGATATGTGTAGAAAACAGACGCAACAAGACACTACAAGAGCTGTTGTATACTCGTGAGGCTGAGCAGAAAAGGTAAAAGAAATGCTCTAAGGAGTTACCTGGAAAATAACATCTAGGAGGACATCCTGGATACCTAGGCCTTTATAATATGAATCTTACCGCACCAAACTTTCAAGTCAACATGGATAAAAGAACACAAAGTGAGTATATCTGCAGAAAGCCTTTGTAGTTATGAACGAAAATTTCTGAAGTCAGTCCAGGTCTCAAGATCCGTTGTGACCCATCCTGCAAGATTTCTGTTCTCAATCACTTGTCAGTGTCATCCTCTGTGATAAAAATTAGCAATGTGTGTCATCATATTTGACCAAATCATGATTAGTTTCAGGAAAATCACTAGCAAGTATAAAGAAAAATATAAGAAACAAAATTCAGAAATCGAAATAATATCCACTGAAAAAAATACTTTTTCAAATGGTCTGCTCCTTAAATGAATAAAAACAAACTCTATATTTTCCTTTGCAATTAAACAAGTTAGACTTTTGGCTTTAATCTATCTTCTACCAACTTAAGGCTGTCTCATAAAATTAATGGATCCAGAGAGGCTCTATATTGGGCTCTGCAGTAGAACTCACAATCATTCCTACTTGAACTCAATCCATTTAAACTATTTCACTGTGCCAGTTTCTCCTTTATCCTCTATCTCACACACACACACAAAATCACTATACCAACTGGTTGTGTCTCACCATATGTCTTAAGATGACTCATACCATCAATTATAGACTTCTTTTTGATCATTCACAAATGCCCAAGCGCTGTAAGTCTTCAGATTTTTATCATTTCCAGCACCAAGTTTGGTCTATCCCACACTAAATTCTCCAATCATTGTTGAAATTTTTCATTATTGCTTCCCAATACAGGGCTTACATCTGTCATAAGAGGTACATTCCATGTGTTAGTTCAATAAATAAATGGGTAACTCTTACTTCCTAATTATATATTCACTCTATTTTTTACTCATCTAAAATAACTTGAAAAGCATGTTCACAACTCTGTACTGATTCACTATGCCCAACTGCTAATAATTAACCCATCTCAGTTCTTGTCTTTAACCCTGATGATCGTAAAGTCCATAAGGCCAGTACTTATACAAATGGCCTCTGTCATTATGACATAAGATCTAAATGAGGGACTTGGGGCTTTTGGAAATTACATCTGTGAATTATCCAGGATAAAGGTAGTATGTATGTGGCAGGTAATATGGTCAGAAGATATACTCATTGGCATGTAGAAAGCATTCAAGTGAACCAGATGCTGGCTTAAGGAGTCCACAGTTTAACAACTTGGAAGAACTTTAAAGCACACAGTTGGAAGAACATGGCTGACAGTTCAGAGATATTACTACAAAAATTCTGTTTAAAAAGTCAGCTATTATCCTTCACTGATGTTTGTTCACATTGTATTCCATGCTCCACTGAAGATTAATAAGTGTCACTTCATTTGTTTTCAACATGTTTAAATATTTCACTTCACTGATGAGCTATCACAAACATCAGGTCTTAGTAGGAAATATTGGTAAGTGTAGAGGCACAGAATTGTACAATTAAAATAGAAAGATAATATGTGTGTGTCATACTCACTTATCATGGTAAGTATATCAGTGACAATTTTGAAGAGGAGTGATTGTTTCCTAAAACCAGCTCACTCCAACTATATGGACAGGAAAAATTCTTTGGTGCTTTGCAGAAAACAGTATGCGTAGAAGTTAAGCTATACTGCAGGGCTAATGTTAATTGGCTTTTAAGTGGTAAGGTGGTTTGCAACATACTGTAACACAAAAACTCTCTGCCTTAGTGGAATTTTTACTTCTAATCTTGATGGTTCTAGAACAGAGTCTGTGGCTTCTCCCTTTTTACCCACTCCCCCCCTACACACACACAAATACACACCCTAACATCCTCAATTTCCATAATCTTTTAAAACCAAAGCCATAGGTCAGGTTAGTTCAATACCTGCAGAGAGAACTCTGAATGACATTTAAGTCAACCTTGGAAATAGCCAGTCATCTCTTTGCTTAGAATGAATACCAAGAATGTCAATTTCACTTATTTTTAAGTAACAGTGCAGGCACTGGAAAGAAAAAAGGTTGATGATGTTGTGTTTTTGTTTTTTGCTGCTATTGCTGTTTCTTTTTAGGAGTTTTGAGTTTTGATTGTGTGGGATTCATTTACAAGCTGCTAAATGGAGGTTAAAGACTCAAAAACATAATACTATTTTTGAGTTTATAAAATCCTGCTGACCCCTGATAGCATAGAAAATTCCATATACTACAAGGTCAATTTCTTAAACTGTTGACAAATCTATTATTTTATTAATTCCTAATAATTAATTGTTTCCACATACTAGTCTTAGTTATCCAAAAGAACTGTCAATTCTGGTCATAGGGCAAAATTTTATATTTATGTGGGAGAGACAGAGAAGGTAACAATTACAATATAATGTGATAGAACCTATACTGTATTAATAAAGAGAAACTAAAGGAACTGTGCAGAGGGCTGCCTGACAAGAACTGTGACCCTATATCAATGGATGCAGCCAGCTTGTGTTGATCCCTCAGGGAGGACGCTGAAGCCATAAGTAGCCAGACTTTTGTCTCCTTCTTCTCTCTCCTGCCCTACTTGTGCTTGTCAAGTGGCAGCTCCACCAGAAGCTGGAGAGCAAGAAAGCAATTGTGGCTGTCCAAGGTGGTCCACCTTCCAGAGCACAAAGCAGGTGCTTATGGGTGGAAAGCAGATCCTGAAACATAAATGAAAGATAGCCAACACAGACATAGGCTTGAGGGTATGAGTTTAGTTTTGCACATGACAAGCAGCATATATTTATAGGATATTCAGATGGGGATAGAAAGTCAGGGTCTGGAGTTTAGGAGGAAGATTTGTGCTAAACAAATGGATTTAGACCTAATAAACTACAGGTAGTTGAAACCATGAGAGTAGATGTACTAACTAATGAAGGGTTAAAAAAAAAAAAAAAAAAAAAAAGAGCCAAAGGAAAAATCCTGAATAACTCTAACAAAGCAACAGTGCACAAATGATACAAAAGGCAACACTGACTAGGTGAAAAGAGAACCAGGGGATCAAATTACCATGAAGTACTGGGAAGAAATGGTCAAAATGGGCAAATGCAGTGCAGAGTTCAGGTGAAATAAGGAGTGCACAACACTCATTCAGTTTAGTGATGCGATCACTGGTAACCTCAGTGAAACCAGTTTCATTAGAAAAGTGAAGATATAAGCCTACTGCAGCAGAAGAAGCCTAGTGCCCTGGCGACTGTTAGAAATCAGAGCCCAGACTTAATTGCATCATTGGGAGGTACAATCCCAAGGCAGCAAAACTGAGGGAAGAAAGGAATACGAAGCAGGCAAGAAAGAAAGCAAATACAGAGTGCATTATAAACAAGCTACAGATTTTTGAGAAACCCAGCTAGCCAGCTGCTTGGTGTCTGGATAAGCCATATGGAACCACCCATAGTGTGGAACAATCTAATGGAAGGGGAAAAAAAGGAAATTCACCTCCTGGATCTTCTCCTATCCCACGCCCTTCAGGGCAGTCACTGCCGCACAGCTCTGCATCTGAGTGCCAAGCTGTAGAAGAAACCAGAGCGTTGTGGAGCTAGTCAGCTTAGATCTTGGCACTGGAACCAATGGGACCCTTCCCTACGATCCAGGCCATGCCAGTAGTGCCCAGCCCTCGTCCTCAGGGATTCCCGACAGATAGCAGGTGAGGAGGCAACTTAGGACACAGAAGTTCTCCACCGAGCAAGCAGCCGAGAACCTAGGAGGCAGCAGGGCCGAACAAATCTGGAGAGGTACAGAAAGTGAGTGGAATACAGACAGAAAGTGAAATCTGAGAGCGCAGACAGCTCCTTCAGGAAAAGTGAGAAGAGTTGGGTAAAAGGTAAAGAGGAGTCCAGCAGAGGAGTTTGAGCTAGCGGGAAAAGCACAGCATATAGCCAGATAGCCTGGGTTTAAATTCTTGCTCAACTTCTCATTATCTGTGTAATCTTTAACAATTCATTTGACTTTTTTCTGCCTCAGGGTCTTTATCCATAAAACACAGAAATAATACCTACTCCATAAGGCTGTTATGTGTTACTTACATAAAAGATTTAGAACTGTGTCCAGCACATACTGGGCATTATTTTAACGTTTGATCAGGATTAAAAGAGGATTCTTTTGTTTCACAGACAATTGAACATATTTTCATGCTGAGGGAAGAAAAGAGAATTTTAAGGGAAACTGAATATACAGGACAGATAAGGAATTACTGATGGAAAAAAAGCTATCAAAAAGGATAAGATTTCTTAGTTAAGTAAAGGAATTAGTGCATAATAGGTACTTACTGACTATATACTTGCTGACTGATTAGAAATAAGTATTAGATCAAATAAAGTAATTATGTATGGCTGTGTGCGTGCTTGTTCGGTTGTGTCCGACTCTTTGCAGCCGCATATATAGCCTGCTGAACTCCTCTGCCCATGGAACTGTCCAGGCAAGAACACTGGAGTTGGGCACCATTTCCTACTCCAGGGATCTTTCCAGACCCAAGAATCAAACGCACTTCTCTTGCGTCTCCTGCATTGGCAGGGGGATTCTTTACCACTAGTGCCACCTGAGACGCTCATATGTATGGTTTACATAAGCAATATTGTAGTATTCACTAGTCTAGTTTTTTAAAGAGCCTCTTGATGAAGGTTAAAGAGGAGAGTGAAAAAGCCGGCTTAAAACTAAATATTCAAAACACTAAGATCTTGACATCTTGTCCCATCATTTCATGGCAAAAAGATGGGAGAAAAGTGGAAATATGGACAACTTTATTTTCTTGGGGTCCAAAGTCACTGCAGATGGTCAATGCAGCCATGGAATTGAAAGATGCTAGCTCCTTGGAAGAAAAGCTATGACCAACCTAAACAGCATATTAAAAAGCAGAGACATCACTTTGCTGACAAAGGCCCATATATTCAAAACGAAGGTTTTTCCAGCAGTCATGTACAGATGTGAGGATTGGACCATAAAGAAGGTTGAGTGCAAAAGAACTGATGCTTTTGAATTGTGATGCTGGATTATGAAGACTCTTGAAAGTCCCTTGGACAAAAAGGAGAGCAAACCAGTCAATCCTAAAGGACATCAACCCTGAATATTCACTGGAAGGACTGAAGTTGAAGTTCCAGTACTTTGGCCACCTGATGTGAAGAGTCAACTCATTGGAAAAGACTCTGATGCTGGGAAAGACTGAAGGCAGGAGGAGAAGGGGGCGACAGCAGATAAGACGGATGGCATCACTAACTCAGTGCACATGAATCTGAGCCAACTCTAGAAGGTAGTGAAGGACAGGAAAGCCTGGTGTGCTGCAGTTCATGGGGTCGTGAAGAGTTAGACATGACTTAGTGACTCAACAACAGCAATTACTTTTTAAATATTATATAGCAATGGAATTCACTGTATACTTGATGACAGGCATTAGAATGTCACATTAATGTATTTTGGGTTATTGGCATGGAAAATACATTTGATTTTAAAAAAATAAATAAATAAAAGCCTGGAATAAATATTGCTTAGTGAATAAAGAACTGAAGCAATGATTAGATTAAAGTTAACATTTACTATTCTTGCCTATTCAGTTGCTACCTTTTCCAGCCCAATCTGTACTATAACCTTGTCTTAAATTCTTAAATTAATCCAGAGCAAGGGAGGCAGAGTATTATGTGAGCTCAGATTCGTCAGCCATTAGGGCCTGGAATTAATTTTATGGCATGTGATGAGCCTGCATTACATACTAAGCACTCATGCATTTGTCATATTACATACAGCTTTTCTCTGAGGCAGTCATGTTCCCTAGGCTGTGTGCCTAGGCATCAGCCTTAAGTTTACTATTCGGAGCTCCAATTACCTTCCAGAGTTAAAGTTCAGGCCTTAACTTCAGCCCAGGTACTTGAGTCTCTGGTTGCCTTCCTATCATTTGTCAGAGTAGGAAAGGCTGGACTCTGCCCCTTGACTCCATGCAATGGCTTGGTTCCTCTCCTGATGACTGACAACGCCAAAACACAACGCTTCTCCCAAACTGGCTGCATGGCCATTACCCTAATTTCTTTTCAACTGGATAATGGATGACTTGAGCCTACACCATCTCAGGTTCACCAGGCTTCTCTGGAAATTGTAATACTAGACTGTTGTTTCCTTTCTCTAAAGCTGCCACTAAAATCAGATCATTTCACCCAGCCCTTGATCTTTGTAGTTTTCTCTCCCAGCTTCCTTTTCCTCCCCACTGGCCTATTTTTGCAGTGGAGATTCCAACAAAGCCTGTTTCAGGTAAAGCAAGTCCATTCAACGCATGATTTTCTGCTTCTCCCAAAGATATGTGAAAATGTTAATTTGTCAACTCATGTTTGTATGCTTTCTTGTAGAAGTACTGTTTATGATCCTAAAAGGCATACAATGTAAAATTATATATTAGCTTCAATGGGCTACACTTATCAATTCAATGTTAAGTTAGAAAATGGGCAACACTTTTAACACTCCACAATCCCACAACTCTTCCTTTAATACCGAGGTGAACACCAACCAAGTTCTCAAGTTCTTTCTGTGGACAGCCTTCTGATTCCAGAGGCAGTTTAATACATTGGAAAGTACAAGGGCTTCGTAATCAAACAGCCATGAGTTCAAATCCTATCTGTGAAAACTACTTTGTGTCACTTGGGGCAAGTTACTTAGGATCTGAGCCTTACTTTCTTTAGTTGTAAAAAGAGGGTTGATAATAACTGCCACAGAGAGTTGTTTGAAGGATAAATGAGATCACAGATCAAAAGCACTCAATCCAGTGCCTGGCACTCAGGGAAAGGTAATTCCCTCCCTTTTCTTTCCTTTCTCCTGGTAATATGAACTAAAGATCAAACAGACTTCAGTATTACTCACAATCAGTTCTATTCCTGAAGATATCCTACAATTTTTATAAGCCGCCCCAATATCAGAGCTATGACTATCAAAGCTTAATTGTCTGAGTTTTTGTCCATGTGTAGATTAAGCAAATTTGACCAATTCCATAAATTGGAAGCATTTTAAAGCACTTTAAAAACAGAAGCTTATTTATTTAATCATTCTACAGCCTCTGGTCATTCTCAGTGAGCAATCAGCCGTATTGTTATGGCACAATTTTGCTGCTGTGAATACAAGGCATATATGTGTAAGGTCCCCTTACAACTGTGTGGTTTTACATTCCCTTTCCCCAGAATTGGGTCTGTTTAATCGTTTCAACCCAAAACCTAAAACTTGAAATTTTTTTCTTGAATGCATCTAATTGTCAGGACGTTTTTCAACTACCAGGAAAAAAAATCACATGCATTTCTTTACATGATCACTGAACAAATGGATGTGTCTGGTAGCTTCAAAACAGTGCATGAATTGCAAGTAACCTATGCATCAGGACAAACTCCATATCACTGCAGTTCTAGGCCTCAGATAAAGCTATTAAATTCTATGTCATCATCCAAGCTACCAAATTCATGACTCACACGTCCTAAATTTTATATTTGCTTGAGCCCCTATGGAAACTTGCTCCCCAGATTCTTTGAGATGCCACTTGTCGATAAATGTAGTCTGCATTCCCTCCTCTTGGACTTTATAAATATTTGATCCATCGAGCCTGGTGTAAATGACACCAGCAGGTTTCATTTTCCAATTTTCTTGGGACACTTGTTCTTGACATCCACCCAGCAAGCTGTGGGGAAGCCTAGTTATCTCATGGAGAGGTCAACAGGCAGAGGAACCAAAAGCCCGAATCAACTTGCCAGCCATGTTAACAACCCATCTTAGAAGCAGGTCCCTAACCTCTTTCAAGCTTCCCCAGTTGTCCCTGCTGAGCCTTGCCAAAATTTTAGATTCAAAGGCACAATAAATGATTACTATTCTTTTCGACACTAACTTTTGAAGTGGTCTGTTGTACCAAAATAGATAACTGGAACAATCCCCAGAAGTTAGACTCTCCATAGAAAGGAGTTCAGATAATATTTGGAATGTAATCACTGGGCTATAATCATGTATCTTTAAAAGAAGTTAGAAAATGGGCAACACTTTTAACACTCCACAATCCCACAACTCTTCCTTTAATACCGAGGTGAACACCAACCAAGTTCTCAAGTTCTTTCTGTGGACAGCCTTCTGATTCCAGAGGCAGTTTAATACATTGGAAAGTACAAGGGCTTCGTAATCAAACAGCCATGAGTTCAAATCCTATCTGTGAAAACTACTTTGTGTCACTTGGGGCAAGTTACTTAGGATCTGAGCCTTACTTTCTTTAGTTGTAAAAAGAGGGTTGATAATAACTGCCACAGAGAGTTGTTTGAAGGATAAATGAGATCACAGATCAAAAGCACTCAATCCAGTGCCTGGCACTCAGGGAAAGGTAATTCCCTCCCTTTTCTTTCCTTTCTCCTGGTAATATGAACTAAAGATCAAACAGACTTCAGTATTACTCACAATCAGTTCTATTCCTGAAGATATCCTACAATTTTTATAAGCCGCCCCAATATCAGAGCTATGACTATCAAAGCTTAATTGTCTGAGTTTTTGTCCATGTGTAGATTAAGCAAATTTGACCAATTCCATAAATTGGAAGCATTTTAAAGCACTTTAAAAACAGAAGCTTATTTATTTAATCATTCTACAGCCTCTGGTCATTCTCAGTGAGCAATCAGCCGTATTGTTATGGCACAATTTTGCTGCTGTGAATACAAGGCATATATGTGTAAGGTCCCCTTACAACTGTGTGGTTTTACATTCCCTTTCCCCAGAATTGGGTCTGTTTAATCGTTTCAACCCAAAACCTAAAACTTGAAATTTTTTTCTTGAATGCATCTAATTGTCAGGATGTTTTTCAACTACCAGGAAAAAAAATCACATGCATTTCTTTACATGATCACTGAACAAATGGATGTGTCTGGTAGCTTCAAAACAGTGCATGAATTGCAAGTAACCTATGCATCAGGACAAACTCCATATCACTGCAGTTCTAGGCCTCAGATAAAGCTATTAAATTCTATGTCATCATCCAAGCTACCAAATTCATGACTCACACGTCCTAAATTTTATATTTGCTTGAGCCCCTATGGAAACTTGCTCCCCAGATTCTTTGAGATGCCACTTGTCGATAAATGTAGTCTGCATTCCCTCCTCTTGGACTTTATAAATATTTGATCCATCGAGCCTGGTGTAAATGACACCAGCAGGTTTCATTTTCCAATTTTCTTGGGACACTTGTTCTTGACATCCACCCAGCAAGCTGTGGGGAAGCCTAGTTATCTCATGGAGAGGTCAACAGGCAGAGGAACCAAAAGCCTGAATCAACTTGCCAGCCATGTTAACAACCCATCTTAGAAGCAGGTCCCTAACCTCTTTCAAGCTTCCCCAGTTGTCCCTGCTGAGCCTTGCCAAAATTTTAGACTCAAAGGCACAATAAATGATTACTATTCTTTTCGACACTAACTTTTGAAGTGGTCTGTTGTACCAAAATAGATAACTGGAACAATCCCCAGAGGTTAGACTCTCCATAGAAAGGAGTTCAGATAATATTTGGAATGTAATCACTGGGCTATAATCATGTATCTTTAAAAGGGTAATGGCCCTCAGTTTTTCTACAGAGTTCCTGCCTCTGCACTTCTTCCCTCTGCCATTACCTCTCCAATTTCCTCTGCTGTCTTTCCCTTTTAATCTTACATTCCTGGTCTCATCACAGCTCTTCATATATACAAAACGGGCAGCCAAATCAAGAACTTTGTATTACTGTCCCTCTAAACCCTCTTTGCCCAGATACCCTCTCAGATAATCTCCGAATCTCAGCTCAAACGTCACTATCTCAGTGAGAACTATGGTATTTAAACTTCATATTCACTTTTACCAGATGACTCATTATCTCTTCTATTCTGCTTTTTTCATAACATTCATTAACTTACCTATTATTTATTTCTCCATCAGTAAAATGTAAGTTGAATAAGGACAACGATTTTTGAGGGTTTTTTTTCCCCCTTTGTGTTCACCAGTGTATTCCCAACAACATGGGAATATTGTATTTGATGTTCAATAAATATTCAATGACTGAATATAGAGATCAGCTATTGCTATTCAGCTTCCCAGGTGGCTCAGGGGTAAAGAATCTGCCTGCCAATGCAGGAGACACAAGAGACACAGTTGCCATGTAGCAACTGTCATGCCCTGGATCAGGAAGATCCCCTGGTAGAGGAAATGGCAACCTGCTCCAGTATTCTTGTCTGGGAAATTCCATGGCCGGAGGAGCCTGGCAGCTACAATCCACAGGGTCACAAAGAGTCAGACACAGTTAAGCAGCTGAGTATACGTGAACTCAGAGTAACTACTTAATATTCTCCTTGCTTCAAGTCAGTGCCCCCCAAATGGAGCAGCTGCTCCTACCCATGAGTCTTCTTACATGGCCCCCTTTGCCGGTCTGAAACTATCATTGTTTACCTCTCAACTAACTATAGGGAGGCAGAAGGACAGTGATCACATACAAACTTTATTGGATGATTTTTCTATTCTCTTCCCAGGGTTTGAAGTCCTCTGACACAAGCTAAGCCACTCTATTCTATTTATCTACACAGGCTCAGTCAGGATGCTACTGTTACTCTGCACCACAGCTGTCCAAAGACCCATAAAGCAGGAAAACTGGTACTTGGCACCATCTTAGCATCGTTTGAGCTTCCCAGGTGGCACTAGTGATAAAGAACCTGCCTACCAATGCAGGAGACTCAAGAGACGCGAGTTTGATCCATGAGTCAGGAATATGCCTGAGAGGAGGGCATGCCAACCCACTCCAGTACTCTTGCCTGGAGAATCCCATGGACAGAGGAGCCTGGTGGGCTACAGTCCAGGGGTCACAGAGAGTCAGATAGGACTGAAGCAACCTAGCACATCAGCATTCTTCACACTTGCTCTCTCATACGTGGAAACTAGGCTTTTCTTAGAACCCACAGTCTAGATTATCTGCCTCGTAAAATAAATTTAGTTTTTATCTTCTTCCCACCTATATCAGTTTCCGCTAAGATGTTAATGATTGATCACAAATTAATGTGTTAGTTACTAGAGGAAAATCTAAATTTTAACAGGGGATTTCTAAAAGAGCAATGAATTTTTTTTTTTTAAAGAACAAATAAATTTTCATAGGAAATTTCACACAATGCAGTTGAAATGATACTTGCAAGCAGGGTTCTTTCTAGCAGCCTTCAAAAAAGAAAAGCATCAGGCCATGTAGCAACTGTCATCCCCTTTCCCTTTATACAACAGCCCACCTGACAGTCAGTGGGCACTGTGTATCTAGACGTACAGCGACTGCCTAGGAACCCTTCAGGAGCTTAGGGGTTTTGGGGCAGAGTGGGCTCCTGAGACCCTTCTGGAAGCCACACAACTCAGGCTATTAAGGTGACCCTTGCTGTACTAGAATATACCACTCACGCAAAAAGGAAGACTTGCGGGGTTTGTAGGAACCTCTAGGATCCAGAAAATAATAGATTTGCATGCAGCACCTATTTCAACTAAATCCTTTCATAGTTCATAGGAGAATTTCACATGCTGACAATCACTCAGCCTAAGAGTTTAATTATTCATTTGGCTCTGAGCTGCACCAGGAATGCAGCAAAGGCTCAACTAAGACAGACTTTGAGCAAGGGAAGAGCCCACATTAGTGTTTCTAGGTCTTTTCATAAGAGCAGACGCCAGCAAAGGACCTGCAGCGTTCATGGTGTGGGGCCCATGTGAAAGGCTGAAGATCTCGCTAGTATTTTATCATGAATAGCTGTTGTCCATGAACTCAAATTCTTGAAACAGAAGGGAGGAGAGGCAGAACTTTTTATGAAGCTAAGACACTAGACCAAGGACATGTGACTAACTCTATCACATGTCTTCCCTGGCTTCTCTTGACTTTTTGAAGGGCTACGTTCACTTCTTTGGGTCTGATTCAGGCTGCCAAATAGTAATGCTTTGCAATCCCTCGCTGAGTAGCAGTTGACAGATGTCACAGAATCAGCTCAAAATTACAAGAGGAAAAAAATTACGTATTATGATGTTAGTTATTAATCGAAGCAGTAGATTAATAACTAACATTGTCTCTAAAACAAGACCTGTTCTTTCCATAAGTTGATCCAATCTCTAACGTCCACGTCTCATTTTTTAAAATGAGATCAAAGTAGATATTGGGAGACTTTTAGGTGTCAGACTGTATACTTTAACCTTCCTAACACAAATAAAGGAGCCCCATTTTACAGATGAGGAAACTGGCCAAATTATCTGCCTACTAGTAAATGGGAGAACAAGAATCTAGGTCTCTTTGTCTCCTGTGCCCAGTATTTACCACTGCACCAAGGTATAATAAAAGTATTAGTCACTCAGTTGTGTCCAACTTTTTGAGAACCCATGGATTGTAGCTCACCAAACTCCTCTGTTCATGGAATTCTCGAAGTAAGAATGCTGAAGTGGGTTGCCATTTCCTTCTCCAGGATCTCTTCCTGACTCAGGGACTGAACCCAGGTCTCCTGCATTGCAAGTAGATTCTTTACTGTCTGAGCCATCAGGGAAGCCCAAGGTATAATATTGCACCATCTTTATTTCGAAGCCCATGGAAGTTTAGAAGTTAAATACTAGCAGATATTTACCCCCAACAGCTAAGTCAAACATGTCTGTCATTGTTGTTCAGTCGCTAAGTTGTGTCTGACTCTTTGCAACCCCATGGATGCCAGGCTTCCCTGTCCTTCACTGTCTCCAAGTTTAACTCTTCCTATATATCCAAGCATGTAACCCCCCTCACCAAAGAACACTCAAAATTTCAGCCTGTCTAGATGTCCATCGGCAGTTCAAAGGCCTGCTACCTAAAAAGGATTTTGCTAGTTTCCTGGAGTTGTAAGACCCAGTTCCTGATATCTGCTCCTTCATCTTAACTCTTGAATCCAAAGTCATTTCTGCATTAACCTTAGCAAGGTGCCTTAAGTCTGAAAGGGTCATTTTATCGGGGTTCTTTAATCCAGTGGGACATATAACAGATGTATCCCTTTAAATACAACCTGTATGCTGATGATTCACATTTATACTTCACTTCAGCCTATTCTGAGTTCCAGATTTATAATATTAACTGCTGCTGCTGCTAAGTCACTTCAGTCGTGTCCGACTCTGTGCAACCGCATAGACAGCAGCCCACCAGGCTCCCCCGTCCCTGGGATTCTCCAGGCATGAACACTGGAGTGAGGTGCCATTTCCTTCTCCAATGCATGAAAGTGAAAAATGAAAGTGAAGTCGCTCAGTCTTGTCTAACTCATAGCAACCCCATGGACTGCAGCCCACCAGGCTCCTCCGTCCATGGGATTTTCCAGGCAAGAGTACTGGAGTGGGGTGCCATTGCCTTCTCCAATATTAACTACCTCCACAATATCTCCATTTGGACATGCACTAGGAATCTCAACATAGTATGGCCAATACAAGAATTCCTGATTCCATACAAGGTCTCCATCTAAATACATGCCATTTTGATGTCTCTCTTTTTCTTACCATCCCGATAAGTCCTATTGTTACCTACCATAGGACTTATGAAAAGTCCTATTGTTACCTACCATAGGACTTATGAAAAGTCCTATTGTTACCTACCATCTCTTACTAATGCAGCTGCTAAAACTAAATTCCAAGCCAATATCATCAACAGCCTGAATTAATTCTTAATGGGTCCTCATACCTTGAACCCTACAATTCACTTCTTACACAGCACTTTCTAAAATATAAATTATATTACTCTTATGCTTAGATACCTCTCATGAATTCCCATCCTGTGTACAATAAAACAAGAACATGACGCTGTCTATGAGGTCATAATGATCTTGGTCCCACTCACTTCTCCAGTCCTGTCTCCCTATACTTTTCAAGTCCTTTTGCTCTCTTGAAAAGTCCAAAAGTGTTCTTCTCTCAGTGCCTTTTTACTTGCTATTCCCCTACTCAGAGTAACTGCCTACCTTAAAAAGAGCTTCTCTGCTACCTCAGTAAAGCATCCCTTCACTTCTGCTATTCTCCGTCACTTTACCACCGTTTTATCTGGTTGGAGGTACTTTCAGCAAACAGACTTGGCTTCATTATTCATTTATGTGTTTATTATCTCCTCTATTAGAATATATTATTATGTTCCTTTAAAACAGGGGCATGACCATTGTTCTCTGCTGAATTTTCTGTGTCTAGATCAGTGTCTGACACACGGAAGGCACTCCGCAGGTAACTGTTTATTGACTCTTGGACAGATGACTCCAGAAAAAGAGATATCAGACTCTAGAGAAGCACTGACAGAAGGACACCAAGATGAGAGACTGATACTTGCCTGGACTTCGAGTAAAGAATGTATACTTCGTATTCCTCTGGTATCAAAGGTCAGGATTCTTTCTCACAACTAGCACAGATTGAGTAAAAGTCAGTGACTGCTCTATTTTCTTAAGTAATCGTTTCTAAGAAGTATCAGCCCCTGAGAATCAATTTATTGAGTTTTGCCTCTAGATCTTGATGGAATTAGGCCTGTGTCACCATTTCATGGGAGAGAAGTCCTCTCAGAAAAAGTGATCTTATTTATGGAGCCATACCCAGTCCCACCACAGGTCTCCAAACAGCTCCTCAGATTGCAGCCTGGGTCAGCAGCCACTGTTCCTGAATGCCACGTGAATTCGCTGACTCTCGAAACTTGGGAATGAGATATCAGAGATGCCCCTGAACAACCCACTAAAATATGAAGTGATCCTTAGGCTTTTCATGGTGTCTCCTGTAGGCAGCTACCAACACTGCAGGACACAGCTGCTGAAGACACCCTCCTCCCCAGCATCTCTGCTAGATGTTCCTCTCCAGCCTGTGAGGATCCCGGAGCAGCGCAGTAAGCTTGGTGGCTTCCCTGCTGAGCGCCAGGCAAGTGCTATGAAACCTGCAACTGAAGAAACGATTCCACTTCTGCAGATTAGAGGCAGTGGAGTTTTACCTCTAATTTTCTTTCATACATTATTCTGTTAATTAAACGATTTATAGTTTTCAGTGGAAAGCAGAACAGGACTGTTGGAAAAGCAATTGGGTATCTGACACCTATGCGATCTTGGTCAAGCCACCCAGCCCCTCATACTTCAGTTCTGTCACCAGCTCTGCTTCCTGTCTATAGTGACAGGAAATGCTAGTCCTTGCTTTGTCTGAGAGATGGGCCTCCTGTGCTCCATAAGTATTAATTTGATGGTGATTATCACCTCCCAGTCTTGGTTTCTCTGTTACTATGAAGTTGTTAATATTTGCTACCAGATGGTATTTTCAAAATAACTTGGATAGAAACTGCTGTTGAAATGCTAATGATTACCTAGCTTCTTCCAGAGGACCAATTCATAACTCAGGGTAAAATCAGAAGACAGCTGAAGTACCCTGGGGGAGGTGAAGAACAAAAATCTCATGGCCTAATATATAAGAACTGAGCAGCTTAACTGTTACCATTTATATATAAGAAAGTACAATGACAACAAAATGTTTTTCTTTCTTTCTTTCTTTCTTTCTTTTTTGCAATGCCACACAGCTTGTGGCATTTTAGTTCCCCAACCAGAGGTCCAACTCAGGTCCTCGGGAGTGAGAGTTTAGAGCCCTAACCACTGGAACATCAGGGAATTTTCCCAACCATACATAGTTTTTAAACTACCAGTTTCTGATTATTAATTTTAAAAGTGAATATTTCTGTGGGAAAAACCACTATGAATGAAAACATAGACCACTGCCAGTCTTGTCCTCAGAGCAGAGCATCAGCACCCTCTGAGAGATTTGGGGTCAGCCCAGATCTTCTTAATCAAAATTATCTAGGTTGGCCCAGTGATTTTAACTCTGAGTTCTCCAGATGACTCTTACACACACTAAAATTCAAGAAGCACTGTAAGTGCACCAGCATCACATATAATAGCACAAGTATCTCAAACTCAAATGCTTATAGAGGCAAAGCCAGTAATAGTGACTCAGCCTGGTTTGAACTTGTGAACTGGAAAGTGCAGTTCCCATTTAAAGGAAACAGCTACCAGGCAGCTTTAGCTGATGCTATTATCTGGAAACGTGAGTCCATCACTGTCAAACTTCCTAATATTTCAAAGGAGGCCATATGTCTAAAATTTCAAGTAAAAACTGTATCCTGAAATGCTATCAAATAATGAAAAAATTTAACCAATATTCAGGTAGAACAAAAGTTCTGGTCTGAATATGTATAAGATATTTGAGGAATAGCCTAGAAGTCTGTGGGCAATTCACATGAGACAAACAGGAGATGAAGCAGGGAGAAGAAGAAGATAATGGAGAGAAAGAAGATTAGAAGCTATACAGCCTTGAAGGTAAGAAAGGATTCAGATTTTTCTCTGATGCAATGAGAAGCAATTGGAGGGCTATGAACAGACAAATGGTATAATATAATTTGTATTTATAAAGATTACTCTTATTACTGTTTTTCAGTAGCAAGGCCAGGACCAGCACTAGATCTCTAGTATTTCATTGCAAGAAAACTTATAGATGTATTCATGAGAAATTCAATCATTGGATGTTACACACCTTGGCATTAGGTCTGGACAGAAACTATTAACAATAATATAGTGGATTCCTGGAAACTGTCTCTCTAGTTTGTCATGAGCACCTCCAATGGTCCCCTGAAATATTCAAGGTGGCCAACTCTATTTTCAGACTCCTCTAATCCTTGGAACTAAACCTGAGTCTCCTTTTCTTTTGCTTGCCACGTGGCCAGTGTTGCTCTAGGATTCAGATCTAGGAAAAGTCAAACCTATGTTCCACGTGATAATGCTCCATTTTTTACTCAGGTTCATTCAACTTTTCCAATTTAATATGGTTTTATGTTTCCTCTCAAAGTTCCTTTTAAAGGGAATGCCAAAATTTAAGGATAAATGCCCTGTCAAGTCAGGTCATCACAGAATGAACCAGAATATAGTCAGGATATTGTGGTCTTGTCTTATTATGCTATTTACTCCTTTCATGTCTGTTGTTGAGCTTCCCTTGTGGTTCAGCTGGTAAAGAATCTGCCTGCAGATTCTGGGTTAGATCCCTGGGTTGGGAAGATCCCCTGGAGAAGGGAAAGGCTACCCACTCCAGTATTCTGGCCTAGAGAATTGGCAAAGAGTCAGACATTACTGAGCAACTCTCACTTTCACTTCACGCCTGTTGTTAAATCAATTTCTTAAGTACTTTTTCTTTTAACATCCAGAAATTGTACAGTAGGTTTTTTGATGCAAGTGTAGGATTCTACATTAATTCCAGCTACATTTAATTTATTAGAGCAATGTTGCCAGCTATAAAGTCATTTTGATGTGATTGCTGCCCAAAATATTTGTATTCTTCCTAGTTTTGTAATATCTACAATTGTGATAAGCATACCATTTGTGTCTTTTAGTCACTCATATAGTGTTGAATAAGACAAAGGCCATTGACAGGTTTGGGAAATCCTTTAAACCTCATTAAGTCACAATACTGTCCCGTAGCCACAACAGACATTAATTATTTAGTGTGGCAATCTTCTCTACAGGACTTGGGCCTGGTTTTAAAGTCCTAAACACAGCACTCTTAATAGCCACTAATCAATGATATTTAGCACTTGAGATGGCAATAATTTGACGTCCCGAGCTCAGAACAAAGCACAGTGACATGTTTCAGATTCACACCTATCATGTTTGCTATGGCATTCTATTAAACTTACTTTGCATTGTACACTAAGTCTTCTCTTGTTAAGTTCAAAAGTACTAAAAAATAATCATTTTTAACGTTTCACAAAACATGTTTTGTCTGCTGAAATTTTTTAAATGGAGACTCACCAAACAGGTGCCATTTCCTCAGGCTGTCTCCCTCTCCAGTCCATTCTCTACATCACCAGCAATTACTTTCACTCATCATCCATTCCATTCAATAAACACATTTTGTGTGCGAGCTCTATTTTCAGGGGATTCACAACCTAGAATGACAGACACACATAAACTGTTCATTACAATGGAGCATGGAATAAAGGTTGATTTTCTTTAAATCTTTATAACAAGACCTAATCTAATCAGGCACAAAGGAGATAAGAGTTCACAAAGAGCTTCTTGGAGACACTGAGTTTGTGTGTGGATGGGTGGGTGTGTGAGTGTGCATGCCCATGCACATGCTCAGTTGTGTCAGACTCTGCAATCCCATGGACTGAAGCCTGTCAGGCTCCTCTGTTCATGGAACTTCCCAGGCAAGAATACTGGAGTGGGTTGCCATTTCCTTCTCCTGGGGATCTTCCTGACCCAGGGATCTAACCTGAATCTCTTACATCTCCTGAATTGTTAGGTGGGTTCTTTATTAGCTGAGCCACAATGGAAGCCTTATGAGTGGAGATAAATTCAGTGGATGTAGGAAAACTGAGAAAGGCATAAAGGAAAAATAGGGTAAGAAAACAGTATGGACTGGTAATTCTGCCTGGAAAAGTACTAAGGAATCAATGTTGGTAGGCCTGGATCAGAAATGGAAAGTCTGCATGAATCTCTTGAACTCTTCCCATTCGGCAGTTGAAAGAATTTAGGCAAGGAATGACACAATCAGGTCTGAATTTCAGATGAATCACTGAAAGCAATGTTGCAAATATAACAAATGAGGCAAGACTAAAAATAGTAACTTAAAGATCATTTCAGTTGTCCAGGGAAAAAATGACTGTCTAAATCAAGACAGTGGGGGTATAGAGGTTAAAAAAAAAGAGAGAGAGAGAGAAAGATTAGAGAAAAATATAGACGTATATCCAGTGTAATAAAACTTGTTGAGTAATTTGATATAGAGAAGCAAACAGAAGCATTAAGAATAGTTGTTTCTGTTTGAACAACTTGGATAAATGGTATGGTCACCAACTGAGAAAGAGAGCAGGGAAAGACGTTAGGAACAAACTGGCCCATGTTTAATTTAAGATGTGTGGGGACATCCCAAGTGGGCCTGTCTTGCACATAGACTTTTTCTTTTTCATTTTTTTTTAAACTGAAGGATATTTGCTTTACAGAATTTTGTGGTTTTCTATCACACATCAATAAGAACCAGCCATAGGTACACCCATGTCCCTCCCTCACGAACCTCCCTTCCATACCCTCCCTATCCCACCCTTCAACTGTTTAGTCTCCTTAGTGTGAAGGAGAGATCAGAACTAGAAATCATTTGGTTAGTTCTTCCCCATGGAATTTAGGATAATGTCAGACCTAGTTTATCATTCCAAGTCTTCTCTTAACACTGCACACCTACATCTATAGATACTAGGCTCCTAATCATGTCAGTGTGTTTTATTCCACAGCCTTGCATCGTTCTACAACCTTAGAACTGCTTTTCCCTTTGAACTCCTATATACAATCATATCATACGTACAGTGTGAGATAATGGTCTAAGTTCATTTTACATATGGCTATTAAATTTTCCTAGAACCATGTCTTGAATAAAACTTAATTTTCCTATTAAATTGTATTGTCAACACTATAGACAATCAATTGACCATAAATATAAAGCTTTATCTCTGACCTCTCAGTTCTGTTTCATTGTCTCATTGATCTCATAGCAAGATCATATTTCCTCGATACTATAGATTTAGAATAAAGTTAGAAATTAGATGGAAAAGGAAATGGCAACCCACTCCAGTATCCTTGCCTGGAGAATCCAAGGGACAGAGGAGCCTGGTGGGCTACCATCTCTGGGATCACACAGATTTGGACACAACTGAAGTGACTTAGCAGCAGCAGCAGAAATTAGATAACATACAAGGCTTCCAACTTGTCTTTCTTTCTCAAAATTGTTTTGGCTATCCTAGGTCCTCTGAATTTCCACACAAATTTCAGAATCAGCTTGTCAGCTTCTAAAAATGACAAATCTGTTCAATTTGTCTAATGCTTAGGTTGGTGAATATATTCCCTCTTTATTTTCTGATTTAGTTAGTTTGAGTCTTTTTTTTTTTTTTTGCTTTGTCAGTCCCAGTTCATTCGTTCAGTCGTGTCCAACTCTTTGGGACCCCATGGACTGTAGCACGCCAGGCTCTCTGTCCATCAACTCCTGGAGCTTACCCAAACTCATGTCCATCAATTCAGTGATGCCATCCAACCATCTCATTCTGTGTCAATCCCTTCTCCTCCTGCCTTCAATCTTTCCCAGCATCAGGGTCTTTTCAAATGAGTCAGTTCTTTGTATCAGGTGACCAAAGTATTGGAGCTTCAGCTTCAGCATCAGTCCTTCCAATGAACATTCAGGACTGGTTTCCTTTAGGAATGACTGGTTGGATCTTCTTGCAGTCCAAGGGACTCTTGAGAGTCTTTTTCAACACCACAGTTCAAAAGCATCAGTTCTTTGGTGCTCAGCTTTCTTTATAGTCCAACTCTCACTCCATACATGACCACTGGAAAAACCATAGCTTTGACCAGATGGACCTTTGTTGTCAGTCTGCCTAAAGGTATATCAACTTTGCTGAACTTTTCAAAGAACCAACTTGGTTTTTTTGGACCACACCACACTACATAACAGATTTCATTTTCCTGCCAGGGATTGAACCTGTGCCCCCTGCAGGGGCAGCCTGAAGTCTTAACTACCCAAAGAATAAACTTTTAATTTCATTTATTTTCACCATAAAGTAATAGATAATAAAAAATATTATTGATTTTCACTCTGATCTTTATTATATTTTTTCCTAATAATTACCTTCTGTTCATTTTACCCTCCTTTTCTACTTCCTAAGGTAGAAGTTTAGGTTATTGATTTGAGGCCTTTAACAATATAGACATTTAAAACTATAATTTTTGTCTAAGCACTGTTTTACCTATGTTTCCTACACTGTGATATGCTGTTTCTATTTTTATTAAACATGTTTTCTAAATTTTCTTCTGATTTCTTCTTTGGCCTATAGGTTATTTAGAACTGTGTCTTTACTTTCCAAATACTTGGAATTTTCCTACAAATTATTTTTCTTGATGACTTCTTAAATTTAATTCCATTATGGTCATATAACATACTTTGAATGAAGTCTATCTTTTAAAATATACTGAAAAAATTTTGGTCTAGTATATTGTCTATCCTGGAAAAAAAGTCCTGTGTGCACTTGGAAACATGCATTCTGCTATATTGAAAGATATGTTCTAAATTTATCAGGTCAGTTAAGTAGATAGAAGTGTTCAAGCCTTCTATATCCTTGCTGAGTTCAAGTCTTCTATATCCTTGCTGATAGTCTGTCTAGTTTTTCTACAGTTTTTTAGAGTAGCTGGGGAATTAAACACGAGGTTGAAATTTCCAACCATAATTTGTTGATTGTTTTATTTTTTCTTCAATTTTGTCAGATTTGGCTTAATGTATTTTGGGCTTCTGTTGATAGGTGTTTTTATAGTTATAATGGTTATTTGTATGTTTCTGATATTGGCCCTCTTATTATCATGAAATGTCCTCATATTTCTTCTCTTAAATTCTATTTTTGTATGATGTTAATATAGTTACTCCATCTCTGTTATGATTACTCTTTGTATGATATATCTTTTCCTATGTCTTATTATCAACATATTTATATCTCTGTAACTTAAGTGAGTCTCTTTTACAGCATATAGTTGATTCTTGCATTATTATTTAGTCTGACAATCTCTTGCTCTTATTGGAATATTTAATCTGTTACTATTTAATTACTGATATAGTAGGATTTATATTTGTCACTTCACTATTAGTTTTTTAATGTAATAACTTCATTCTTCTTTTCTGCTTCTTTGTGTTAAATATACTGTTATGATTTTAATTACTCTATTAATGTTTCAATGATATTTTCTCAGTGTTGCTCTAGGAATTGCAACATGGATCTTAATTTATCAAAATCTATTTTAATATTGGCTTAATTCTAGTAAAATATAGCAACATGTTCCTGTATGGTTCCCTTTCCTCCTACCTTTTTATGTGCTATTTTTATCACATCTAGATATGTTACAAACCAACAGAGTGCTACAAGTATTGCTTTAAAAAAATCATATTCTTTCGATAAAACAAGAAGAGAAAAAATATACTGCTTTTTAAAAAACATTTACCTGTATACTTTCCAGCACTATTTATTTTTTCATGTAGATTCAAGTTACTCTCTGGTTTTATAATTCTCTTCACCTGAAGAAATTTCTTAAAGACTCCACCAGCCAATGTAGGAGACATGAGTTTGACCCCTGGGTTGGAAAGGTCTCCTGGATGAGGAAATGGCAACCCACTCCAGTATTCTTACCAGGAGACTCCCATGGACAGAGGAGCCTGGAGGGCTACAAACAGCTGGACGCAACGTGGTGACTGCGTAACAACAGTAAATCTCTAAGGTAGGCCTACTGGCAACAAACTCATTTTTCCTTTCAACACTTTAGACAGGTCACTACACTGCCTTTTTGCTTCCAGTCGTTCAGATGAGAAATCAGCCATTATCTGACCATGTTCTCTTACAGGCTTTCAAGATTTTCTCTTTGGCACTGGGTTTCAGTACTTGATTATGACAGGTCATGAATCTCTTTGTCTTATTCTCATTTGGAATACACTGGGATTCTTGATCCTGTATGTGGTTTAACAACAAATTTGAGAAGATTTTTGACCATTATTCTTCAGATATGTTTCCTGTATTTCTTTTTCCTCTCTTATGGGAGGTGGGACTCAATTATGCATATGTTGGCATATTTGATATCATCCTACAGATCTTTAAGGTGCTAATCATTTTTCTTTAACATTTTTCTTATCTGGATTATTTATACTGATCTCTCCATCATCTCCTGATCTCTCTTCAAGTTCTCTGGTTCTTTCTTCTGCCATCTGACATCTGCTATTGATTTTATCTAGTGGATTTCCCCTTCCATTACTGTACTTTTCAACTTTAGAACTTCTGTTTACTTTTGTTTCTATTTCTGTATTAAGATTCCCTACATTATGAATCGTTCTCATATTTTCCTCCAATTACTTAAACACAATTTCCTTTAATTAATTGAAACACTTACGATTGCTGCTTTGAAATCTTTGTTAAGGATCTACATCCTCAGGGACAGTCTACTGACTTTTCGTTGCTGTCCCTCAGTGTGGGTCACACCTTTCTCTGCATGGTTCTTTATTTATCTACATTTATTAAAAGGTAGATATTTTAGATTACATATTGTAGCAACCCTGGATGATCTATTTCCCCTGAGAACTATTGTTCTGAATTTTTTTTTTTTCATTTTTTGTATGTTTATTTTAGTATCTAGTCAGGAATCTGTGGAAGCTGTTTCCCTCATAGTGTGTGGCTACCAATGTCTTTGTTCAGTATATTTTATACTAATCTTAATTTTTAAACCCAAAGCCCAGTGGGTCACCCCATGTTTATCTGTCTAGTAGTCATCCAATGACTAGACAGAGGTGCTCAAACTCCTCAGCTCAATACAGCTTCCTCCTTGTGTGTAGGTAAAGGGTCAAGTTGAGCTAGTTTTCAGGTAAAGGAACCAGGTGTTTGACTTATCTCTGGGTCACATTTACATTCTATATCCTCAGTCTAGAAACTCAGTCTTTTTCTTGTTGCTCAATTCTAGTTTCCTTGTCTCAAATTCTGCTACATATTAAAGTCTAAGGGCTAGTCCTGTTCTTGAACTGATTATCTAACCTTGTATTCATTCCCCGCTGCACCCTGACACTGGATGCTTCACGTAGATAACCACCTACTAGCCATCAGTAATCTCTTCTGATACTGGGTTTTCTCTCTTATGCATATCACTTTATGGTTTAGCCTGTGTAATAAGCAACTAACCTTCCACCCTAGGTGAATAAGGTCAATAAGGAGGAAATTTCAGCGAGACCACAGTTTATTCATCATGGTATTTCTTATGCCTGTTACAGTGTGGTGTTTTGCTTTTTACAATCACCTAATAAGTGTGGCATTACATTAAGCAAAATCACTACAATTGTTTTCCCTAATTATCTCCTTAACCCCATGTAAATTTTTTCATTTCCCAAATCTTAAGGAAGTTTTGCAATTTCTGAGCTTATTTTTTATATGCTGCTTATCAATCAGAAAAGGCAATTTAAGAGTGGTATTAAAAACTTCTTCATATATGCACACATCAGTTCAGTTCAGTTACTCAGTCATGTCCAACTCTTTGTGACCGCATGAATCACAGCACGCCAGGCCTCCCTGTCCATCACCAACTCCTGGAGTTCACTCAAACTCATGTCTATCGAGTTGGTGACGCCATCCGGCCACATACACATTTACAAATTTATGTTAAGAGCTTTATAGAATTAAAATACCATCATTAAATAATCTCTTTCTGTTTTAGCAATGAGTTTGGCCCGAGTAAGTAACCATCGTGACAGTCATACTCTCTCACAAAGATACACATGAAATAATGATTCTTTACTGGAGTAATATGCATATTAATTAGTTCCCACAGCACTTGAGAAACTTCTGTTCTCACCAGCAAGGTCAGAAAATGCGTCCGCCTTAGTTAGCAGCACAGTTAAAAATCCTGAAGCAAGTTGGGGTCACGTAGAAGACTGGGCAACTCAAAGGAAGGGCAAAACCAGAGAGAAGAATATTTCACAGCCCTGAAATGATGCCATGTGATCTAATCAAGGCACTATATTTTTGGCATCCTAATCCCTATTATCCACAATTAGAATGGACAGTTCTATTCAATTAGCACATGGCCAGGATGGCTTTCAATTTAGTATTGAAAATATAGGCATGCCACATTAACATTCAAATAATCAAATAAGAAGTCTCAAGGGAATTTAGAATTTTTCTTAATAACCAAGATATGAATAATAATATAAGAAATTTGCCTAAAGAATTTTAAACTTGAGTTATGATTTACTCTAAGGTAAAATGACAAAATTACCTCAAGTTTGTCTACAAACTGCCAATCAGCTTTTAGATTTTAAAGGTTAAGGACACCCTCAATATAAAAACCTCCATGCACAAATCAACATAGGGTTTTTCTTTCATTTTTATATTACAGAAAAACATGCTGATATTCTCCACAGTAAGATACTCTCACTTACTAATCTCTGATTTCTAAAAGTCTAAACTTGACCTAGTGAAATATACAGATACATAACCTAATCTGAAACATTGAGTTAATCCCAAAGAGTTAAATTATGTATTTGAATCCAGTGAAATATTAAATTGTCCTAGTATATTAAAATGTCATAATAATAATAAACTTAAGGCAAATAATTTCAAATAATTCTAGAGTATGGCAAAGGTTGGTGGGAAGATAAATTCATATATTTGGAGAAGATACACAAGCTGGTTGTGAATGTTAAGGTAACAGTTTCTTGATCAAATCCACTATAGACACACTTCACTTAGGAATGAACTAGATGATTCTTTAGTGTAAGGAAAGAATATCACCATATATCATACCTGTAAGCTGAAGAAAAGAATATACTTCCAAAACATCACATGTATGTTGAAGGGAATGAAGAAGCAAAATGTCCAAATGTGGCGGGTATTCTTACACCATGGGACAGGAGATCTGAGTTACACTTGTTTTGCCACATCTAACTTTGGGAAAGTTAATTTGACTCTCTGTGTTTCAATGTCTTCATTTGAACACAAGGTTATCAGTATCAGATGATCTAACAGAGGTTCCAAAATGGCAACCTGTTGTGTGGATCTGGCCAGTAGATATATTTGGCTCATATTGGTGTTTTTATACAACAATGGGATTTTCAACTAAAATTTTTCACATAATATTTCTTTTTTCTTCTTTTAACTCAAAAATCTGTCCCAATACAGTGTTGAAATCACCATATGGCAACACTTTGTTTGAGCTAGAAAGTGACTGCCCT
The DNA here is from genome assembly GCA_006410675.1 of Oreotragus oreotragus. Classification (NCBI taxonomy): domain Eukaryota; kingdom Metazoa; phylum Chordata; class Mammalia; order Artiodactyla; family Bovidae; genus Oreotragus; species Oreotragus oreotragus. The sequence continues at coordinate 57,983 of SJYX01006265.1, read as the reverse complement.
CTATAGATGTAAGCTCCCTTTAGCTGGTTTCAGTTCTTCTCTTCAGGTTTTTGTTTTTCTTTTAATTATTATTTTTATTGAGGTAAAGTTGTTACAGAACATTATATCAGTTTCTTCTGTTCAACATTATAATTTGATCTTTTTATATACTACAAAGTGAACACCACAATAAGTCTAGATACCACGTCACCGTAATAATCAATCCCTTTCACCATTCCACTCACCTACCTCTACTCTAGCCTTAAACAGTCATCTGCACTCACCTAGCACATTTTGCTTATTTACTATGTCTGCTTAGCCCTGTAGGCATTTGAGACTGTGATCTCTAATCCATTAGGTCCCTTCAGGTTCTAAGATTTTGTGACTCTTCTTATTAATAAAAATAGTTTAGCCTGTAATTTCCTAGAATGGTTAAGTTTCTACTTAGATAAAACCAGAGAGAGTGGATAAGATAAGGGAACAGATACATTCAGGGAAAACAGGAGGATGGAGTATTGCTAATTTGAATAGTAGACTTAAGACCATCAGGGCAAAACATGATTTCCCTGGGAAATGAGGACATAGGAAAAATGTCACAGCTTGGACAAGAAAGTGCAAAAATAATTTTAGAAATGGAATCAAGAAGAAAACAATCCTTTGTTTTAACAAATGCCCTTTTGAAGCCAGACAAGGTGCTAGTCTCAAATTATTACTTGATTTATTAAACCTCATGAGCTGTTAGTTATCTTCCCTATTGTAAGGATGAGAAAATGTAGGCTCATAAAGATAAAGCAACTTGCCCGAAGGCACACAACTAGTAACTGTCAGAGACAGAATGTGAATCTAACTCTAGAGCCACACATCACCAGACATTCTCCAGGGAATCTTCCCAAACCCAAGCATTGAACCCAGGTCTCCACATTGCAGGCAGATTCTTTACCAGCTGAGCCACAAGGGAAGCCCAAGAATACTGAAGTGGGTAGCTTATCCCTTCTCCAGAGGATCTTTCCAACCCAGGAATCAAACTGGGGTCTCCTGCATTGCAGGCAGATTCTTTACCAACTGAGCTATCAGGGAATATGGTCATCACTAATTGCAATAAGATTTCAGAAAAGTAATTATTCATATATATTCAGTCATGTTTCTTTCTTCTCATGTTATGCTGTTTCAGTAGTCCATATGCTCCTAAAAAATACTCACTGAGTTAGACAGCTGTACAAAGATCTTACACAATGAATTCTTTTTCTACATTTTAAAGATGAGGAGTATAAGAAACATTAATTTATGCTCCAAATTTAAATCTCTTTTGCTTTAAAAACAAGGCCAAATAGCAAAGCCTCTTCTACTGTTGTGCTCTACAGTATAACATCTCTTGATGACTCTGACAGAGTTCCAGTCACAGGTTGTGAGTCAGAAAGAGGTTTTTCAATGTCCAGCAGCTAAATGTGTCAGCCATGACATTTCTGAAAGTTCTATTTTTATATACAGAGAGAAGGAAAAAATCACTTCTTTGTATCTGTCCCTTGCAAAATTCTCAGTTTAACTCCAGCTTTAGATATGTACAGTAGTGAATGCATTCTTAGTTAACATGACAAGCGACTGACATTTTTAAACTGGAGTAATGTATGTAATGAAAAAATAATCTATACAAGTTTGTCCCTTCTGCATTCTTATTCCCTCTTTTAGTCAGAAAGACTGTTAAAATGCAGTTGAAATAATACAAAATACAATTCAAATCTCACTCTTGTCCTAATCCTTTTTTTCTACTTTTATATAGCTTATCTCAAAATGTTGAAATGTAATTTGCTTGAGTTATAATATTATGTGAATTAAGAGTCAGCATTGTTTGGAAGCTCCTTTTAATTGGTCTACAGGGAGGTTTTCTGTATATATTAAAATGACTGTATGTCTGAATTATAACAATCCTACCTTTAAACTTCCTTTGTGTTTAAACATGTATTAGAGGCAAACCATTTGAATACTTTTTGGAGCAGGCTTTATTGCTAAAATTATTGGTTTGGCAATCTTGGCATAAGTGGAAATTTCTGATTGGCTGTCACATCAATGTCAGTGGAGCCAGGAAGTGCAAGGCTCTGCTGTTTTCCTGATTTTTATTTATAAATTCTGTTTCATAACAGCAATAAGATGCTTCAGGCCTCGCAGTTCTAGGGGATTATTGCACTTGTCAGGTGGTAAAAATCACTGGCCCCTTTGCCTTGTGCCTCAGAACACCACTAGAGGCATGTAATCACCGAGAAATGCAATTCCTAGAATTTCTTAATATTTTATAAAGACATATTTAACTTTTAAAATAAATGATCTATTTTGAAGGTTAGAAATGTCATAAGAGTATTCAACCACTAGCTAAGAAATGAACAAAACTTAGGTCATAGAGGCATAGAGAAACGGCCAAGCAGTGACCATCTTTCAGTAAGTCCAAAAGGATATATAAATCTAAAATAAAGTATATTTTAGATGTAAATTGAGAAGCTGGGCTATGAATAGTCAACATATTTGTATATTAATATAAATTGTCTTACCATAATACTCTAAGTTTGTTTTCATCCCAATATTAATATATTTATATACAAAAGCATGATATAGATTGCAAGTATAAGTACATGAAAGTCATACTTGAAAATGCGTAATTTACTTACACTGAAGGAAAGGATACATACTATTTTTTCCTACTAAAAAAGTCCTACCTGATATAATTAGAATAATACTTAGTAAAAAAACAACTTAAAAAGTATACTTTTGAAAATCTAAGCATTTATTAGA
>SJYX01006265.1:0-55099 GCA_006410675.1 Oreotragus oreotragus | reverse complement strand
TAAGCATTTATTAGACTTCTGTAATAAATGAAATGAAAAATTCAGACACAAAGTATACAACAGTGGATAGATTGAAAAATGAAGATTAAATTTCTATTTGTAAGTAATTGTTTGGAAGTAAATTTCTGTATTTTATCAATTGTTCTAAATAACAATGTAAGCCAAAGGAGACCAAATTATCTTTCCAGGGAAAGAATACCAAAGTTTTTCTTGGAAAAGAGCCAGTTTTAGGTAGGGGGTGTTTATGGCCTGGGGAGTTACTGTAGCAATAGAAAAAGATTAATAATTTGCACATGTTAGATTCTTGGAAGGCAGGATACAGCTGTAAAGAATTAACCCCTCTTGAGAGAAGTAAAAACACAGAGCAGCTGAGAGGAGACCTATTGGGAGGGACTAAAAACTATTCAGGCTACAGATGTCCTCAAAGTGAAGCAGAAAACGTACTTTTGGGAACCAACATGCCTTTGTCTTTGCTTATAAATGGGCAGATAACTTTATTAAAAAATTAGACAAAAGGAGCAAATTGTGTCCAATTAAAATGTATTATTGAAATATTAAGCAAGCACTATAATGAACTGCTTAAAGAAATGAGTACGATATTGCTTTTCTCAAGGATGTCCTAAAATGAAAGCCACTCTGTTAAAGGAAAGAGTGTATATCTGTATAATGATGCTCTATATCTCTAGCTTTCTGAAAGGTCGCTTTATTGAGTGACAAAAGAATTTTTCGGCATAAACAAACCTATAAAAGAAATAAGCAACCAAATGAAGACGTTTTTTCAATGGCTAAATGCAAGGTCCAAGTGCTATTTTAACTGAAATTTGGTTTATTTTTGGAGAGGGCAATGGCACCCCACTCCAGTACTCTTGCCTGAAAAATCCCATGGACAGATGAGCCTGGTAGGCTGCAGTCCCTGGGGTCGCTAAGGGTCGGACACGACTATGTGACTTCACTTTCACTCACTTTCACTTCACTTTTGCTTCTTAGGAGAGAAAAGTGGCTGCTATGCTTCAATGAAAGATGCCTAACATAACTTTTATACAGATTTTAAAACACAGGTTTAAAGAGTGATGATACTACCGAAAACATAAAATCTCCTCAAAGTGACTCTCAATCATCATTCCAATTTCATTGAGCCTCAAGCAGAGATGGAAAAAATACACACCTGACTTAATGTATAATTCAGTACCTTGGTGTTTCCTTCAAAATAGTGTGTCAGTGGTTCTCAAAGTGTGGTCATGGGTCTCCTGGGGGTCCCTAAGACTCTTTCATGGGCCTTACAAGGTCAAACTTATTTTCGTAATAATACTAAGACATTGCTTTTTTCACTTTCATTGTCTCATGAGAGTTCAAGTGGACTTTTCAGAGGCTACATGACATGTGATGACATTATCACCCTGGTGGTTAATTGAACATGCACGCATGGGTACTCTTCTATTTAAGGGGATTTTCTAGGTAAACTCCTTGGGGTCATTAGTAATTTTGTATAAAGTAGTCTAGAGACCAAAAGTTTGAAAGGTATTAAATATGGTCACCTGACCTACCTCACAATAACATCTTTGCCTGTATCTTTGATATTGCAATGCTTTCTACATAGTGTTAAACACATTGCAGTTGCTATTATGATTAAAGAGTGAACATACTTGTTATATGTACATTTCAAACTCTGTTCCTAGCAGCAAATCCTTTAAAAATCAACAAAAGAAAGTTGTGTCATCAGCTTATCTATTTACAGATAAAAAGTAGACCTGTTTCCAAGGGAAGAAGAAACATAGGACCTGCCTATGAGGCTGCCTCCAAAAACTCTGCCAGAGTTTCTTGAATTCCTACTGAGACACTGCAAAAACTACCTGTTAGATTTTCCACACACACAGCACAGATACACACGCACATATATAGTATGTGCTTTGTTCTACACATAATATTTGATTTGATTTCAATAACAATCTGGTGAGGTATAAGAAATAGATGTTACCTCACAATAAATACAAATGAATAGGAAATACAAAGATGGGAAATAAACTGTCCAAGGTCACACACTAGTAAGAGATACAGCCAAGCCTTACACCAATGCCTTCCAATTCCATGTCCAGAGACCTTATCTCTATACCATTCTAGCTCTACTTGGCACTTTAAACTGCTCATAAACTTAAGCTCAATTTTTATAAGTATTACATATTTAGCTCTCTTCTTCCCTAAGAATGGAGAGAGAAGAGACCCCTGTACTCATTTTGAGTTTTCCTCAAGAATTATCTTCTAAAACTCTACCTTGGCGAGCATCTCAGTGAAGATAAGAGTCACTGGGGAGATTTCTGTTAGCCTTGCTCCCCAAATAGTAAATAAGCAAATAAATATGAGAGGGGGAAGAGGACGGGGTAATCATTCAGAAAAGATATATTTCAAGAGGACACTCATTCTGCTTACACTCTCCCTCTTTTTTTTTTTTTTTTGCCTAATCCAGTCTCCCAATCCTTTAGTGAGCATAAAAGCTGAAAGAGAGAGAGGTATTAAGAATTTAAATTCATATATTATACACACATGAGGTGTTTAAAAGGTGTATTCTAATTGAAGAGTACTCACCTTACACCCTTTTTTCAGGTAAGTAAACAAATACAACAGGACAAACAGCTCTCTAAGGTCACATAGGCAACAGCTAAACAAAGTTAACAATAAGGCAAATCTATAGAACATTTGATTTAATTGCTATATTGTTTTTAGCCCTCATCAGGCCATTGCTACCAGACCAGCTTTCCCTGTTCTACCAATCCTTCTTCATTCCTCAGCCTCCAACAATGGTACCCCAACTTTTATCTGCAGCTCAGTTATGTGTTTTGTGGGGGAACAGGACGTCAGCAGGAGTATGAACTTTCTGAGGAATAGGCCAGTCTCTTACTGAGTTGGAATTCTCAAACTTCTTGGGGTTCCCTGGCCCAGATATTTTTTGCTAGACCGAGAATTCAACCTGGTCATTATTTCAGACTTCAGAGGAGCATTCAAAAGCGGGTCTGATCTGTCTAAAGCCACATTAAAAGCTCCTGAATACTATTCCTATTAACCAGTGTATTTCGAATAATTTTTCACTAAAAATAGCACCACATACAAATCAAGTAAAAGAAGTATTTGTCAAGCTGTGTTAGTTAATAGCAACTCTAATAGAAAGACTACAGAATGTTCAGAGAAAACCAATCTAATGATTTAACACAATCCTATGTTTAACACAATCTTTTGCATACCAACTTATTCTACTGTTTAAAACAGCATTTTATCACACAGAATAGAATATTTGACTTCATAATATTTGAAATCACTATGGTATATCTAATGCACTGTTAAATAAACAGGCATATTAAAAATTTTAAGAGTTTTTTAAAGCAAAAATTGAAACTCATCAGGCAGCATCCAGTCTAGCACACAGAAAAGAACTCTGAGGAGCTGAACAAAATGAAAAACTTTTATAGGCAGACTAGAGCAAGAACAAGGAAGTTATACTAGGCCAAAAAGCCAGGTTGTTTATTGCAAGGTTACTTTCCTTCAGGGATGACAGGATCTGTCAGGCAGATTACCTAACTAGTGCTCACACGTGATTCCTGATTGACTGATTTAGGATTCCTTTCTGGGAGAGTCAAAGTCTCAGCTTGATGAGGTAAGCTTGAACAAGTGACTCCATCTGGGGCTTGTTGTCTTATTTTAAATACTACACAGGGCCTTTGCCGGGGGTGAAATTTACTACACCATTTACAAATACTAGAGAAGGCACCCCCACTCCAGTACTCTTGCTTGGAAAATTCCATGGACGGAGAAGCGGTGGGCTGCAGTCCATGGGATCGCAAAGAGTCCAACATGACTGAGCGACTTCGCTTTCTCTTTTCACTTTGATGCATTGGAGAAGGAAATGGTAACTCACTCCAGTGTACTTGCCTGGAGAATCTCAGGGAGGGACGGAGGAGCCTGGTGGGCTGCCGTCTATAGGGTCGCACAGAGTCGGGCACGACTGAAGCGACTTAGCAGCAGCAGCAATAATAGACACAAAGGGATGATCTGGAGGGATGATGTGGGGTGGGAGGTGGGAGGGGGGTTCATGTTTGGGAGTTCGTGTAAAAAAATAAATAAATACAAAAAAAAAAAAAAAAAGGTTAATATTCCTGGAGCCATATCCCAACCGCTGGTACTAGTGAAACTGAAAGTTGTTTTTTCGTTTTTGTTTTTTTTTTTTTGCTTTCCAGTTAGGTTCTTAAGCTTCTAGGTTACTTTGAGATTATTTTACTATCACAAATGTTTNAAAAAAAAAAAAAAAAAGGTTAATATTCCTGGAGCCATATCCCAACCGCTGGTACTAGTGAAACTGAAAGTTGTTTTTTCGTTTTTGTTTTTTTTTTTTTGCTTTCCAGTTAGGTTCTTAAGCTTCTAGGTTACTTTGAGATTATTTTACTATCACAAATGTTTTCTCCTACCCAAAGCATTGTTTATTGAATACAATGAACCAGGAAATTTTACATGTTATCTCACTAAACCCTCACACACCACCCTACTAAAAAATGATTATTGGTGAGTCCACTGAAGTTCAGAGATGTTAAGTAATTTGCCAGACTTGAATACAACTGAATCAAGGTCCTAGTCCCAAGTTTAAGAATCTACCTTTCACTACCTTGTTCCACTTTCTCCCACTACAAATTGTAAAGAAAAACATTTCTGCAAACAATCAAATATAATAACCCACAAAGGCTAATATATTCCAAGACAACTTAACAACAATTTATTTTTAAGGGAAAAAAATAAAATGACAATTTTTTCCCAGTAGTTAGACTTTTTTAATTTCTTAAATCTGAAGGCTATGATAGCTTAATTTTTAAAGTAATAAGTTACTAGAAAAAATGAGATGTGATTAAGAAAAATTCATTCTAAAGCAGGAATCAAAATTTAGCAAATGTATATTGATCTCTATGTTAGCATTATGCTAAGTCCTAGCCTCATGGAGCTTACTTTCCAGAGTATTTTAATACAGAATAAGGGGATTCAGAAATAAGGGGATACAAACAAGAAAAGAGTAAAGAAAAGTTAATTACAAGCACCTGCAATTAAAATGGGGATGAAGAACCAAATGAGGCAGCAAAAAAAGCTCCATCAGGCTGTTTTACAAAAAAGTTCTAAGTCACAGACAATTAAAACTTGCTGATTTTCTCTAAGAATTAGGTTTAGTTTCAGAAAAGACTGTTATATCTATTTCTTTACCTTAGGGAAGCCTTCAGCCAAATGGGAACATCGGGAGAAAAGTCCAGGGCCGTAGAAACCCGCTAGTAGCTTTCCGTCTTTTCTCTGATTGGTTCCTCTCCAGACAGGAAGTCCCGGTCTCTGCCTGAGGCTTGTGATCTGTTAGTGAAGTGAAGTGAAGTCGCTCAGCCAGGTCCGACTCAGCCTACCAGGCTGCTCCATCCATAGGATTTTCCAGCAAGAGTACTGCAGTGGGGTATTTTTTGTGGTTTGTTAAGGATGGCCTAATTGTGAAAGTTTGCCAAGAAAATGCACTGGTCATAGCAAACACCCTCTTCCAACAACACAAGAGAAGACTCTACANCTTCAGGTTGTTGTTCATCGTCTTGGAGCTGCAGACCTCAAGGGTTTCAGAACCCTCCTGATCCCCTCCAGGTCTCACCCACCCATACACTAGCCCCACGTCTTAGAGATGGAAATTCATATAGTATTAGAAAGGATGAGATGTTCAGAGAGATGAAAGGGGAGGAGGTGGAGGAAGAAAGTGGATACATCTACAAAAATAATTAAGATTATCAATCAGGTTCGTACATACCATCCATAAAAATAAAATTTGCTTTATTTACATGTTGAAGGATTACATTCTCTGTTCTCCTGGCTTTTGCCCAGAACTTCCCCTGGAGTTCCTTCAGGAGCCTGTTGCTTTGCTTGCTCGTTAACAGAACCTGCAACTCCATTCTCCTTTTCATCTGAGTTTCTCCTTTCTTTGAAATCCGATGCTTTGTTCTCCTCCACTAACTTCTGCTTAGTTCGGCAGCACATACACAAGTATTGCCGGAACTCCATCATACTCCAGGGAGATGACTTGGTATTGGAGACGGTCGTGTTCAAGTTACTTTCCAAGATGCCTGAATTCTCCTTTTGCTTCGGTTGGCGGGTCTTTGAGTATGCGTGTTGCTTCCATCTCACTCTAGGAGAGCGCCCTGCCTCGTCCTCCTCATCCTCCTTGTCATTCTCATCTTCCTCCCTCACCTTATTTCTCCTCATCTGGAAAATGGCAATCTTATTCCGCTTCTGTCTCTTGCCTGGAACAAGGCTGGGATCTTCTTCCTTGAAGAATCCAAGAGCAAGGAATGAAGCGTGCTTTCCACTGACCCATCCCATTACATATGGGACTTCGAGTCTAAGGAGGGGAAGTGAGGCAGAGAAGGACTGAGATCAGAGGGAAAGATTAAGCCAAGCATCCACCTGTTTGTGAGTACAGAGCGGGAAGCACAGCTTTAGACTGCCCTGCCTAGGGAAGACATGTGCTTAAAGTGACCAAAGAGAAGTTACCAAGCAGTATCAGCAAAGGACACACAGGCATATTCTAAGCGCATCAGATGAGAGCTCATTATTTTAAAAAGGATTCAAATATTTTGGTTAAAGAATCCCTTTAGAAGACAGGTAATAACCCTTTAATTTATCTGTTCTAGAAATCCAGGCGGTTCCTATTTGAAGGTGATGGATCTGTTTATTATCTTGATTGTGGTGATGGTTTTGCAACCATATACATTGCCAAAACATCAAGCTGTACACTTTAAGTATGTATAGTTGTATTGTGTGTCAATTATAGCTCAATAACAAAATTACAGCTAGCATTTAAGCCCTCCCCCAAATAAACAAGCAAGTAAGTTCATATATCAAGTGTGTTCAACAGCATATAAATGTTGAGGGATTACAATGGAGCATACTCATAAAAATGGAGTAGCTAGCCGGGAGGCAGTTCTGTGTGTGAGCCCCTGAGTCAGACAAACTGAGCTCAAACTCTAGCATCTTTTAGGCAATCTTGGGAGAGTTACTTAATTTACCTTTGTCTCCATTTCTTCATCTGAAAAATGGGGATAATAATACCATTTACCACACAGGGTTCTTATCAAGTTTACATGAGAGATAAATTCTCATAAAATGGCATGTTAAGTATTCAATAGATATAAGCTGTGACTACTATTACTGTTGGTATTTTTTCCTGGAAGGAGTCAATTTGAGCCATGTTTAGTAAAAATGTGAATTGGAAGGACATAGACAAGATATGGAAGGTTGCCACAGAACATCAAAGGGGAGGTCAGTGACCTAAGATGCCCATACGGTGGTAGAGCAAAGGGTGGGAGACCCCAGAGGAAGGGTACTCACGCTGGTCAGGTCCTGGCTCCCTTGATAGCCTAGGTCATCAGTGAAGCTGTGGATGGGTGTCAAGGATATATCAATGGTGTTAAAGGAGGGGTTTTCTACCCCTGGGGATCCCCAAGCTTCTTTAACCTCCTAAGGGGAAGAAGGAGAGGTTAGTTAGAAGTGGAAGTGCTCAGACAAAGGCAGAACTTCAGGAGTCCTCCTGCCCTTGCACCTGCTGTGTCCCTTCCTGCCCTCCTACTTCAAGGTTCGAAGACGAAGACGTATTATCTCTCTTCTGCATTATCATAAAGTTCTACAATCACTAACGCATTGAGACTCTGGTGCGTTCCCTCTCTAACCCCGCACTCATAACTCTTTCCTCCCTATGTCCTCATAGAAGCTGTTGTCTTAGCAATAGAAGGGTGGGGTCCCAGGCTCATAGGTTCAAGGAGGGCTCCTCTGAGGGATGTTGAGTGGGTGCACACGCACACACGCACACACACACACCCTTCCTTCTCCTTCACTATCAGCAAGAAGAGGCTGCATTTGCTCATCTGCCTTCTCCCAGCCCCCACCAGGGCTCCGAGTAAGAAGACTGAGCTTAGGAAGAAACGCTGTGGACTCCCCTGGTAGTCTAGTGGGGAAGAATCCGCCTGCCAATGCAGGGGACACAGGTTCCATCCCTTGTCTGGGAAGATTCCACATGCCGTGGATCAACTAAGCCTGTGTGCCACAACTACCAAGGCTACGCCTTAGAGGCCAGGAGCTGAAGCTACGGAAGNGTAGTCTAGTGGGGAAGAATCCGCCTGCCAATGCAGGGGACACAGGTTCCATCCCTTGTCTGGGAAGATTCCACATGCCGTGGATCAACTAAGCCTGTGTGCCACAACTACCAAGGCTACGCCTTAGAGGCCAGGAGCTGAAGCTACGGAAGCCCATGCTCCACAAGGAGAAGCCCGTGTGCCTCAACTAGAGAGTAGCCCCTGCTCTTCGCAACTAAAGAAAACCCAGGCACAGCAACAAAGACCCAAAGAAAATAAAGAAAGAAATAAGAAAAAACACTGACCAAATCCTAAAAAGTGGGACCAAACCCCAAAGGGCACTAAGACATGGAGGATATAGATCCCAGAATCCACCTTGGAGTCTGCATCTGCTAGAGAGAAACTTGGCATGGAGCAGAAAATAGTCCATGACCTACTTCGGGTGGCCAGGCCTGTCCGAGATCTTCCAGGATCCAAAGACTTAGTAGGAGACCCTTCAATGTCTGTTTCGAGAGCCTGAGCTCTGACTGAGCCTTCTCTCCCTTTTCTCCCGCCATCCTCTCAGTCTCTGAAGGTAGTAACCAAGGCTCTATCTTTCATGCATTTCTCTTCTTTGTCCACAGCTCTCCCTGGGAAAAACTCATTTCATTGAATTGGCATGCATTTATTGATCAAAAGCAATGCCACAAGGTCGGTTTGTTGATAGGATCCTAGATTTTTTTTTTTTCTTAAAGAGCATTTTGGCAAAAACTGAATATGGATTCTAAACCTGAAAATAGTGTGTTATCAGCATCAAACCTGTTTGGGTTCATTGGGTTTATGGAAAAGAATATTCCTGCTCTTGGGAGATACAAGCTAACGTACACTGGGATGGAGTGTCATGATATGCAACTGACTCTTGAATGGTTCAAAAAATGTATATGTGAATGTATAGCATATGTATATGCACACATATGTTAATTTATATGTAGAGAGAGAAAACAAATGGAGGAAATGTTAGCAGCTGGTAAATCTTAAGTGAAAGGTACATTGTTGTTTAGCTGCCAAGTCACATCTGACTCTTTTGTGATCCCATGGATTGTAGCCCACCAGGCTCCTCTGTGCATGGGATTCTCCAGGCAAGAATACTGTGGTAGGTTGCCATGCCCTCCTCCAGGGCATAGGCCTGGATGCCATGATCTTAGTTTTTTGATTGTTGAGTTTCAAGCCAGCTTTTTCAGTCTCCTCTTTCACTTTCATCAAGAGGCTCTTCAGTTCCTCTTTGCTTTCTCCCATAAGGGTGGTGTCATCTGCATATCTGAGGTCATTGATATTTCTCCTGGCAATCTTGATTCCAGTTTGTGCTTCATCCAGCCTGGCATTTTGCATGATGTATTCCACATATAAGTTAAATAAGCAGGGTGACAATATACAGCCTTGACGTACTCCTGTCCCAATTTGGAACCAGTCCGTTGTTCCATGCCTAGTTCTAACTGTTGCTTCTTGACCTACACACAGATTTCTCAAGAGGCAGGTAAGGTAGTCTGGTATTCCTATCTCTTTAAGAATTTTCCATAGTGAGTCAAGCTATGTCTTTTTCAGAATGTGGCATCTGTAAACCAACCAACCAACAGGCTGCTCTCTTGCTCATAGAGACCATCTCTCAGAGCACAAGAGTGATCTGCTTTTATGCTAAAATAGCTCCTTATTCCTAGAGATGAGGGTAGCGGGGAATAAAAGGGTGAAGGGGCTAAGGAGGAAACAGGAATCCTTCATACTGAGATCTCCTGTTGGCTCTCTTCAGCCCTCCTAAGGAAGTCCTATTTCCTTCCTTCTTGATGAATTGGGAGCCTGGGAGTAAGAGGGGGGCAGGAAGGGGAGCACTCTGTGCTTTGTGTACCCAGAAGCATCTACCACAAGTAAGACATCTTCCCTGGATTCAGGCAGTCAGTGGACTCAGTCGAGATCTGGGCGTTTCCTGGAGACTTGCTAGAAACTGTTTCATATGCTTCACTTCAGACTGTACATTTTCCCAGTGATGGGGAGAAGTTTCAGAGGAAAAGCGGAGAAAAGGTTTGCTGAGAGTCAACACCCTGGCCTTTTGGATTTCAAAGCCAAAGTTCAGAAAGATGTCATTATATAAGAACTGTGCTTCTAATACACTAACCACATGTGACTGTTTCACACTTTAGTTGAAATTAGTTAAAATGGAGACTTCCCTGATGGTGGTTAAGAATCCTCCTTCTAATACAGGGGACACAGGTTCAATCCCTCGTTGGGGAACTAAGATCCCACACGCCATTTCAGAAAGATGTCATTATATAAGAACTGTGCTTCTAATACACTAACCACATGTGACTGTTTCACACTTTAGTTGAAATTAGTTAAAATGGAGACTTCCCTGATGGTGGTTAAGAATCCTCCTTCTAATACAGGGGACACAGGTTCAATCCCTCGTTGGGGAACTAAGATCCCACACGCCATGGGGAAACGTGGCCTACACACTCCAACTAGAGAAGCCTCTGCTCTGCCAAAAAGAGCCAGTGTAGCCAGTAATAATGATGATGATGTGACAATAATAAAGTCATCATTGTAAAAAAAAACTAGTTAAAACGAAATAAAGCTAAAAAATTCAGTTCTCCAGTCTGGGCTTCAAGTGTTCCATAGCCACACGTGACTGGTGGCTACCATACTGGACAGGGGAGCTCTCATAGAACACTTCCATTTTCACCAAAAGTTCTATTGGACAGTGACTCGTTAGCAAGAAAGGCATGGCATTCTGTCTGGCTTATCACCATTATTATTATTATTCTGTCTCTTTTGAGAGACAGGCTGAGTTTTTGTCTGTTTTGTCTACTGCTATTGCCTAGAAAAGTGCCTGGCACTCTGCAGAATGATCAGGAAATTTTTGTTGAGGAAATATACAGGAGTTAGAACCAGTTTCCCATCACTTCTATCCCCTCACCCAACTGATCTCATCTAGAATGAGTTCATCTAGACTAGGGAGGAAGACAAGAAAGAGGAGGGAACAGGACAGGGGGGTCTTAGACATCTGCAGCTCAGCCCCTCGGAAGAGCTCTGAGGCTCTGCTGGCTGTGGCTTTATGCAATTTGGAATTTGGAGGGGATGGCAAAGAAAAAACCCAGATAAGCTAGTGAATCCAAGAGCAACGGGAATCTTGCACTTGCTCCCCGAAATGCACATTGCGCCCAGAGAGTGGGTCGGGAACACTTGGATTTCTGCTCATGGAAGGTCTCAGCCTGGTTTGTGGAATTGGGGAGTGACCGAGTAGCAAGTGAAGGGCCAGAGAGAGCCCAGCTGAGCTCCGTATGGCTCCAGAGAGACATGAAACATAGAGGGAGGGAGGGAATTCCCCGGTGGCCCAGTGGTTAGGACTCGGTGTTTACACTGCTGGGGCCTGGGTTCAATCCCTGGCCAGAGAACTAGGATCCTGCAAGATGAGTGGTGTGGCCAAAAAGAAAAAGAAAAAGCAGAGGGAGGAAAAGGAAGAGGAAGAGAGAGGAGAACTGTGCCCGCGGAGGTCTGGGATAAGCCTGAGGGGGATGACCTGTGCTCTGTGTGAATTCACATCAGGGAACAGACAGGCTCAGGAAATTGCTGCTGCTGCTGCTGCTGCTAAGTCGCTTCAGTAATGTCCGACTCTGTGCGACCCCATAGACGGCCGCCCACCAGGCTCCACCGTCCCTGGGATTCTCCAGGCAAGAACACTGGAGTGGGTTGCCATTTCCTTTTCCAATGCATGAAAGTGAAAAGTGAAAGTGAAGTCACTGAGTCGTGTCCAACTCTCAGCGACCCCATGGACTGCAGCCTACCAGGCTCTTCCATCCATGGGATTCTCCAGGCAAGAGTTTTGGAGTGGGGTGCCATTGTCTTCTCCGCAGGAAGTCTCAGTGGATGCCAAAGAGGACAAGTATTGATGACCAAACACCAGAAGTATTTGATCCCCTCTCTCCATGCCTGTAGCACATCGGGAGCCCTCTAGAAAATTAGAGGCACCTCTGGAGAGAATGGCTGGGGAGTCCCTGCAGGAATAAAGGTTTAAGTCCTCGATACCTAATGGAACAGGGACTGGATCAAATTGGGTTTGATTATAGAAAACTAAGGAAGTTAACATGTCTTAAACATCTGAGTTTGCATCCTTATATTTATATCCCCTATTTTTATACCCACTATTTCATTATTGTTTGATTTTTAATAAGACTATAAACCTATAGTATTTGTGTAAATTAAAAATGATTTTTAAAAATGATTCCATTTACATGGGGTACCTAGACTAGTCAAATTCATAGAGACAGAAAGTAGAATAGTAATCGCCAGGGGTTGGGGACAGGAGAGAGGGAGTTAGTATTGAGTTATTTATTTTTGCCTACATTGGGTCTTCATTGCTATGTGCAGGCTTTCCTCTAGTTGTGGTGAGCAGGGTCTACTGTCTAGTTGAGGTGTGTGGCCTTCTTGTTGCAGTGGACTCATCTAGTTGCAAGCATGGGTTCTAGGCACTTGGGCTTCAGTAGCTGTGGCATGGGGCTTAGCTGCTCTGTGATATGTGGGATCTTAGCTCCCCAACCAGGGATTGAACCCGTGTCCCCTGCATTGCAGTGTGGAGTCTTAGCCACTGGGCCACCAGGGAAGCCCTGGGAGTTAGTATTTAATGGGTATGGAGTTTCAGTTTGGGAAGATGAAAATTTCTGGTGATGGACGGTAATGGCTGTACAATAATGTGAATGTAAATGTACATTTCAAGTGGTTAAAACGGTAAACTTCATATTATGTGTATTTATCACAATCAAAAAATGAATGTGAAAGTAAAAAAAAAAGATTGCTGCAAATTTACTGTAACAACTTTGATTCTGGATATTTCATGAAAACTGGCATGGTTCATATTCACTCCATTACCACTTACAGAGTGCCCTTCCAGCTAACTTTATGCCCATTGCAGGCCCCTAGGTTTGACAGCAAGGCTCTATTTCTGAGTGTTTGCCTAGCCACCAGCTGGAAAGTGGTTTGCTGCTTCCTTCTCAGCTTGGTCACACATTCTCTTGGTGGCCCTCTTGTTGCAGATCCCCAAAGAGAAGTCACTGGGTAACATGGGCTCTGCCTTAAACACCAAGAAACAGGACATAAAGCCAGTGACACCATTCTGGGGGCACAGTAAGCACCCTAGGTAGCCCGAGGCTGGTTCTGCACTCCTCTGTTCTAGCACACAGTGTCCTGAACATCTAACAAAGTTCTACTCAAGCTCTTGGTTTGGGGTCCCCATGAGGATGGAAAGAAAAAGTTGTTTTCTTTTAGAAGTCTTTCAACAGAAACATCTCCCCTGCAACTGACTCTCTCTCTCTCTTTTTTGGCTATACTGTGTGGATTGAATCTGGGTCCCCTGTAGTGGAAGCGCAGAGTCCTAACTACTGGGCTGCCAGGGAATTCCCAGCAATCGAATCTCAAAACCACGCCTCTAGTCAGCATAGATTTCAACAGGGAGACTGTAAACAGAAATGATGAAGATTCTTCCAATCAGCAGATATTTCTTGAGCACCTCCGTGTGTTCAGCATCACTGTAGGACCTTTGGATAAATGTATATTAGACAAATTGCACCTAATCATGAAGGTGAACTTTCCAGATCAGAAACAATCAGAAAACAAACAAAAACCTCCAACGTGTCAGTGTGGTGCTGTGAAAGAGCGGTGCAGTCTGGCAAAGCCAAGGAAGGCTTCCCAGAGGGGATGAAACTAGGGTAAGGCCCTGAAGAAGGGCTTGGATTTGAACAGGAAAGAGAGGCAACAGAGAATTTTTTGAGGAAGCCACACACAAAGGAAGTAGGAGGTTGTGTGTAGAGAATTTGTTGTGAGTCATTCCTGGAGTACATCCTGTGTGCTGAGGTATGACACTAAGCAATGGGAAACAGACCACCTGTCCTCAAGGAGCTCTAGTTTGGGAAACGGTGAATGGAGGCGCTACTAAAGCAAATACAGGTGATGTGTATTAGTCTACAAGAATGTTAAGCCCCCAGAAAGTAGAAACCTCACCTGTTCTGTTCATCACTGTATCCTCAGTACCTAGAACAGTGCCAGGCACAATTATGTGCCCAATAATTGCATACTGAATGAACTCATGCTGCAATGGAGATGTATAATAGCAATATTGATAGTTACCATTTATGGAGCACACGCATGTGCCAGACAATATGCTAAGGGTTTTACATACATCATCCTATTTTATCCTCCAGCATTTTGAGAGTACTATAATTATCTCATTTCACAGACTTGGAAATCAAGGCTTATAGAAGTTAACACTTGCTTCAAGTTTACCTAAACACTTAGGTGACAGAACAGAGATTTGAAGTCATGAATTCAAAATTGCCTAACTTCACTATCCATCCTCTGAACATAGAGTCAAAATGCTGTTTGGGGAAGTTTGTCTACTGCTGCTGCTGCTGCTAAGTCGCTTCAGTCGTGTCCGACTCTGTGCGACCCCATAGACGGCAGCCCACCTGGCTCTACTGTCCCTGGGATTCTCCAGGCAAGAATACTGGAGTGGGTTGCCGTTTCCTTCTCCCATGCATGAAAGTGAAAAGTGAAAGTGAAGTCGTGTCCGACTCCTAGCGATCCCGTGGACTGCAGCCCTACCAGGCTCCTCCATCCATGGGATCTTCCCGGCAAGAGTACTGGAGTGGGTTGCCATTGCCTTCTCCGTCCAGTTGCCAACTACTGACTGAAATGTGCAGAGAAAGACTCAAGAAAGCGAGACTATTGCAATGAAAAATAGCAATAGCAATGCGTATAGACTAAAGCAGTTACAGGAGGAAAGAAGAAAGGATCTACTTTCAGGGGATTTCAGTTCAGTTCAGTTGCTCAGTTGTGTCTGACACTTTGCGACCTCATGGACTGCAGCATGCCAGGCTTCCCTGTCCATTACCAACTCCCAGAGCTCTTTTTCTTGGGGATGATTTTGATCACTGCCTCCTGTACAGTGTTAGAAACCTCAGCCCATAGTTCTTCAGGCACTCTGTCAATCAGATCTAATCCCTTGAATCTATTTGTCATTTCCACTGTATAATCATAAGGGATTTAATGTAGGTCATGCCTGAATGGTTTAGTGGTTTTCCCTACTTTCTTCAATATGAGTATGAATTTGACAATAAAGTGTTCATGATCTGAGCCACAGTCCACTTCCGGTCTTGTTTTTGCTCACTGTATAGAGCTTCTCCATCTTTGGCTGCAAAGAATATAATCAATCTGATTTCTGTATTGACCATCTGGTGATGTTCATGTGTAGAGTTGTCTCTTGTGTTGTGGGAAGAGGGTGATTGCTATGACCAGTGCATTCTCTTGGCAAAACTCTGTTAACCTTTGGCCTGCTTCATTTTGTACTTCAGGGTCAAACTTGCTTGTTACTCCAGGTATCTATCGATTTCCTATTTTTGCATTTTACTGCTCTATGATGAAAAGTATGTCATTTTGGGGTGGTAATTCTAGAAGGTCTTGTAGGTCATCATAGAACCATTCAACTTCAGCTGCTTCAGCATTAGTGGTTGGGGCATAGACTTGGATTGAGTGATTTGCCTAGGAAATGAACAGAGATCATTCTGTCGTTTTTGCGATTGCACTCAAGTACTGCACTTAAGACTCTTGTTGACTATGATGGCTACTTCATTTCTTCTAAGGGATTCTTGCCCACAGTAGCAGATATAATGATCATCTAAATTAAATTCTCCTATTCCCATCCATTTTAGTTCGTTGATGCCTAAAATGTCTGTGTTCACTCTTGCAGTCTCCTGTTTGACCACTTCCAATTTGTCTTGATTCATGGACCTAACATTCCAGGTTCCTATGCAGCCCTTTGAAATCCCCTTCAAAGGGCTTCTAAAGAAAGTTCAGGGCTTGGTGACTTATTTGATATACGGGATGACCAAATTTCTCGACTGGAAATACAAAGAACGGTGGTAGCCCCAAGAGAGATAGCTTTTCTCTAATTCCCAGTTTGACAGTACACTGGATAGATAGATTTTAGACAGATGACTCTAATCTGATTGGTCAGTTCCACAAAACACTTAGGTGCTGGGTGTCAACAGTAACGGCAAGTCAGATTGAAAGTCATTCTGGAGGGCAGAATGATAAAAGCGAGAAAGAAAGAAGGGAAAGAAGGGGGAAAAAAAGAGACCGAGGTTGCACAGACAAGTCTTTCCTAGGAGCGGTCGCATCCCTGAGACCAGCGGGCACTACAAAGGGAAAGGTGGGGCTTGTTCTAAGAACTACAACTCCCAGTAGGCATCGAGAAGAGCAACCAAGCTTCCGCCATAGCTTATTTCCGGTCTTTCGGGTGCTGACGCTCTCTTCCGGTTTTGACGGCCCCTGAAAGGCTTTGGGGGATGTGCACGGTGAGTCCCGAGGCACTGGGGTCGCGAGTGGGAGTAGGGGAGTCTTGTGTCCGCACTACACTCAGCGGCTAAAAGTTAGCTCCGGGAGGTCAGGGAGGAGAGAGGGCATGCTGGTGGGAGGACGAGTAATCTTGGCAAGAATGGGGGAGTGGACTGGGGCCACGGAGGGCCCCAAAAAGGGATGTGGAGGGCGAGGACGAATGGGATCCCGGGGAAAGAATGGAGGGTGGGATGCAAGAGCGCGGGGCGCCGTGGGATCCCAGGAGAGCTGGTGGAGGAGGACCAGAGGGAAGGTAGCAGCCGTGGGGTGCTTCTGCGTGAAGGAAAGCTAGAGGCTGCTGTGGGTCCGAGATCGGCCGAATCCGGCAGCCCAAGGAGCGTGGGCACATGGAGTCCTCTCAGAAGATCCTGCCAGTTAGGGAGCATCCAGGGCCCAGGTGGCTTAGAGACTGCTATGTTGGAAGGGGCTGCCGCTTTGACAAACTCAAAAGAGCTTTGACAGAGTTTGAAAGAAGGAACTGTCAGGAAGCTTTTGGTGGTTTTGCGTGCTTGGATTGACTGCTCGCTTTGCTTTTTTCTCCAAAGATGAGGCTGCTGGCATTCGTGGTGTTGGCTCTATTTGCTGTCACTCAAGCAGAGGAGGGAGCCAGGCTTTTGGCTTCCAAATCACTGCTGAACAGATATGCTGTGGAGGGGCGCGACCTGACCTTACAGTACAACATTTACAATGTTGGCTCAAGGTAAGGAGGCACTGAAGCTATAGGTTGGGTCCTTTTCAGGTTTCTTAAATTTCCTAGCTGGGAACAGGGACCAGCAGTGATTTATCTTTGGGAGATTTTCAGCAGCAGACATCATGATTGAATGAATGAATATACAGCTGGATCTGCTTTTGAAAGAGGAGGACATATTCTTATCTAAGCTACAAGAAACCATCTTCCACTTTTTTTGAAGTGAAAGAGTTTCAGAGTGGGAAAGAAGCAAGAATTGTGGTGAAATAGGGAGAAGAAAATGAGAAGGCAGAAAATGTATAATCCTTTGTTACCTTAGGGATTTAGTTTCAGTTTCCTTTCCTAGATTGGCATGTTTGTTGTCTTTCACAGTTTTAAAAAAGTAGACCTTTTATTTTGTTGGTTGGGCTTTGGGTTGTGTGTTTTGTGTTGTTTTTTTTTTTTTTTTTTTTGCCACGCTGTGTGGCATGTGGAATCTTAGTTCCTTGAGCAGGGCTCAAACCTGAGTGTCCCACATTGGAAGCACAGAGTCATAACCACTGGACTGCCAGAGAAGTTCCTTTTTATTTATTTATTTGGCTTCGTGTCGGGTCTTAGTTATGGCCTGGGATATTCATTACTGCGTCCCCTGGACCACCAGAAAAGTCCTCTCTTTTACTTTATTCCGTTAATTTTCATTTCCATATGCATCTTGCTCCCGTTCTCCTCCTTACACATACACACACATGAGAAAAAACTAGGGCAAAAATGGATTCAGGCCCATTCTTTCCTAGATATTTTGAGTATTTTATTTTGGTGCCCAGAATCCAGGCCTTGAGTGAGATTCTTCAGTGTAACTATGTGACTCATACCTGTCTTTTGTAGTTCTGATTTTTTAGGACAGGCAGACAGATTTGATTGCTAACTGCTTTAATTTTATAACCATTACTTTACTAACCTTTCTTTGTTTCCTCCATTCTTTAGTGCCGCGTTAGATGTGGAATTATCTGATGATTCCTTCCCTCCAGAAGACTTTGGCATTGTCTCTGGAATGCTCAACGTTAAATGGGACCGGATTGCTCCGTATCCTCTTGACACTGGCTAATGAAGGCTGATGGGATGTTGGGAGGGATGTTGCCAGCAAAGCAGTAGGGTCACGTCAGTCTAAGTGTATATTGCCATTCTTGCCACCTCTCTGGATAAGATGTGGCAAGAGAGACTAGTGAGAATTGTGTGTGCATGATTTAGGGTGGGCCTGAGGAAGGAGACTGCTGAAGTTTAGGTTCAGTTCAGTTCAGTCACTCAGTCATGTCCAACTCTTTGCGACCCCATGAATCGCAGCACGCCAGGCCTCCCTCAGACTCACGTCCCATCGAGTCCGTGATGCTCTCCAGCCATCTCATCCTCTGTCGTCCCCTTCTCCTCCTGCCCCCAATCCCTCCAAGCATCAGAGTCTTTTCCACTGAGTCAACTCTTTGCATGAAGTTTAGGTTATAAAGCCCTAAAACATTCTATATTGGGAAAATGTAGAGATGTTTGTGGCTGGTTGATGATCTTTAAGGTGCTTTTAAAAGAAATTCTGTGGGATGCTAGTGTGGAAGACCTGGGTGACCTTTTTAAAGGCTCTTTATTCAGTGAACCCCTTACTTGGATCAACTGGCAATCTCGAGTGTTTTTAAAATGCATTGTTTATTCACTTACTTTTGGCTACCCTGGGTCTTCGTTGCTGTGTGCAGGCTTTCCCTAGTTGCGGCACGCGGGGGCTCCTCTTGTGGGGCGTGTGGGCTTCTCATTGCAGTGGCTTCTCTCGTGGAGCGCGAGCTCTAGGGAGGTCCGGCTTCAGTAGCTGTGGTTCACAGGCTTAGTTGCTGTGCGGCATGCGGAATCTTCCCGGACCAGGGATCAAACCCCTGTCCCCTGCATTGGCAGGCAGATTCTTTACCACTGGGCCATCAGGGAAGGTTCCTTCCTGAGTGTTTTGATTTAGATTATTTTTTTCCCTTGTGAGGTAAAGTATATTTAGATGTTCTAACAAGGGTAAGTGTTCTCTTCGTATTGTTTTTGTTTTGTATTTTCAAGAATTTCCTTCAGTTATAGGCAGAGGAAGATTTTCTGTGACCTTAAGTGACTAATTTTTCATCTATAACCTGTATTGTTTTATAACATTTCAATACTGAGTATGTCATAGACCTCTTAAAACTTGATTAAAAAGATATCATATAATGCCACCCACTTTAGGCTTAGATACAAAGCCTGTGTTTATTATTTTTGCAGAGTATCTTAAATATGAAATATCACATGTGTTAGCAACTCTTTTTGTGAATGGTGCATTTAGTCCCTAAGTCGAAAGTTTGTTACAACTGCAGCTTCCTCCTTTTCCCTCCTTAACTCCTGAGTCAGTGCTAGCAACGTCTCCCACACCGTGGTCCTGCGTCCTCTCAAGGCTGGTTATTTCAACTTCACCTCAGCAACTGTTACATACCTGGCCCAGGAGGATGGGCCTGTTGTGGTGAGTCACCCAAACCCTTAGCTGGCTGGGGCTCAGCTCTGCCTTCCTTTGCAATCTCTTGCAGAAAATCTCCAGAGCAGGTGCTGAATTCTGAGGAAGTTCAGTTCAGTCGCTCAGTCGTGTCCGACTCTTTGCGACCCCATGAATCGCAGCACGCTAGGCCTCCTTGTCCATTACCAACTCCCGGAGCTCACTCAGACTCAACGGCCATCGAGTCCGCGATGCCATCCAGCCATCTCATCCTCGGTCGTCCCCTTCTCCTCTTGCCCCCAATCCCTCCCAGCATCAGAGTCTTTTCCAATGAGTCAGCTCTTCGCATGAGGTGGCCAAAGTACTGGAGTTTCAGCGTTAGTATCATTCCTTCTAAAGAAATCCCAGGGCTGATCTCCCTCAGAATGGACTGGTTGGATCTCCTTGCAGTCCAAGGGACTCTCAAGAGTCTTCTCTATAAGAAGGACCAAAAACTTGAGATATTGTTGTAGGAAGGAGCATATTTCAGCTTATGTTGTAAAGTCTCAAAATCAAGCAATTGAACAGGAGGGGAGTACTGTCTGATTCCCCTCCCTCTGCTTCACTTTTATTCTGTACAGCGTCATGTGCTGCCTGGTTTTTTACCATCCTTGCGTTTCCAGTCCGCCTTCTACACTGCCATCAGATTATCCCCTGTCTCCGCTGTGTCTGTGTCTCTCCCTTGCTTAGAGTGCTCCTGCTTCTCCCATCAAGGCCACCCTTGATACCTTGCATACCCTCCAGTAGTCTTGCTGGGTTCTGCCTCTCCCTTCAGGTCTCGACCCGCCAGGATCCTCTGTCCAGTGAGGCCAAGCGCCTCCTCTCTCGTGCTCCTCCTTTCCACTCTGCCTTTGTTCTCTGTTTGAAGTATTCTCTCTCCTCCGCTTCATTATCTGGCACCTTCTCAAGACCCAGTTCTGAACTGCATCTCCTTGATTCTGTCTCCTGCTTTTACAATTCATATTGTGCTTTCCTACTCAATCTTTCACTAAACATTCATTGACGGCATCAAAACGTCTATAGCTCTTAAAATCCATGCCACTTGAACATTTAATTACTGTCTTCAGTAGTTCTCTTTCTTATATCTAGGTCTTTTCCCTCACCCCCCACCTCCCAGTTTAATTATAAATGCCTCGAAATGAGGGACTGTGTCTTAGATTTCTTTCTGTTTCCCATATAGGGTAGAAGTCCAATGTAAACAGTCTTTTGATTGATTGATGTAAAGGTCGGCAGACATTTATTGAGCCCCCGCAATGTGCTAGATGATAGGAAATACAAAGATGAGTAATAAGAAACTGTCGTAGGCCTCAAAAAGCTTAGGTCATGAATTTATAAGTATACATAGGCTTTAGGCTCCTTAGTGAGTGCACAGTGGGGAAGGGACTTAACATAGTCAACCACAGAACTATAAGAAATTCAAGAGACTCAAACATTCAATGCACTCTCCGAATTATCTTTTTAAAATGAACCTGTGGGAATATATTCTTGTAATTCTGGTTATGTTATTTTCACGTCTTCCATCCTGTGTGCTTTAAGAACCTCGTTTGGGATTCTTTGGTTCCACCTGGTCCTTGATGGGTTAAAAGACACAAACTTCAAGGCTCAGCTGCCACTTTAGAACAAAGTTGTTTGCCACGTGCTTCAAACTCTTGGCCTGCTCTCCAGGACGAAGGAATGTGGGTCAGACTCAGCCCCTCCTCTGGTAATGTACATTTGGGTAGGGCTTGAGACTTTATGGAATCCTTCTCGTTATTTCATTGGAGCCTCATGTCAGCTTGTAAGTTACAGAAGTGTTTCCACTTGAGGAATGGGGAAATGATTGTCAAGGGCAGAAGCGCCAGTGGTGGTGAGCAGCCCTCTCCAGAGTCTGAGGCTTTAGTTACCGCAGCATACCTGGCCTGCCTTTTTTTTTTTTTTTTTTCTTTTTTGAAGTAAATGCTTATCATGTGTTTCCTGGCTCCTAATTTACTCATCTTTACAACACACGAAAGAACCATCCATCTTCTCTAGTTCAGAAACTTTTCCTCATCTGGATGTTTCTTGGGCCTTTGGGAACTAAGACTCTATTGCTTAGAACTGGGTTGGTTGAAAAACTGCCCTTTTCCCAGGTGAGAAAGAGCTGAAGACTTGCCTTCTTTTCTTCTTTTCAGATCGGCTTTACCAGTGCACCTGGACAGGGAGGAATCCTGGCTCAGCGGGAGTTTGATCGAAGATTCTCCCCGCATTTTGTAAGCTTTGCAGGCCTCTCATCATTCCCCTGGGAGGAGAACACCCTTTTTGTTCTGAGACCTCTTGGCCTCCTTAGAAGATACGTATAGTTGGTTGGTTCTTGTCATATCTGTTTTTTGGTGTCTGGTACACACAGCCATCAAACATCGTGATTTAACCATGGCTAGAGATTTTTGGCAATGAGATTGCAATTGCCAGAACCAAAAAAAAACTGCCGTTTTTCTCTGCTCAGCCTTGAGTAAAGCCCCACTTTGGAGTCCTGGGTCTAATTCGAGGATGAAAAGAGTATCTGCTTAGATTCAGAGTCGCCAAGCATCGGGAGGTTAAATGGGAACTTTGTTGTAGTCTAGTCTAGGGGAGAATTTTTTGAAGATTTGCCTAAAGTACTGAATGAGGAGATTCATTTATTCATTCCTTCAGGGAATAATGATGAGGTTCCAAATGATGTGCTCGCTTCTCTGCTTTGCTTGGAGAAACCAGCGCAAGACACGGTCCCTCCCATTGAAGGTCTTATGGGCTTATGGAGGCCTCAGTGGAGGGAGACTGCTGTGATAGCAGTCATACCCAGGGCTCAGGAGGAGATGCAGCGGGGTCCCCTAACCTGGTGTTGAGAGTCAGGGAGGATTTTCCAGGGGAGAGTTCCGGGGGAGAGAGGTTTCATTAACTAAAGAGGAGGTAAGGGAGGGGCAGCACCCCAGGAAGAGGGAGTAGCTCTGAAGTGAGAAAAAGCGTGGCGGACCCCAGGAATAGCAGGTGGCTCAGGGAGGCCGGAGGGCAGCGTGTGGCGCAGAGGAATGGCAGAGAGAGGCTGGCGGTGTGGGCCGGGGGTAGTTTGCAGGAGGCTTGACTGTCAGGGCAACAGCTGGACGTCTCCCTCCTCAGAGATTGTCTGGAAGAGAGAAGCTTCTCTTCCAGATTGGATTGGGTCAGGTGAGGCCTTTGGTTTCGTCACTCGAATGGGCGTCTTTAGTGAGCCATTCTGTGTCCGGAGTGGTCAGAGAGGAGCCTTCCTGATGACGCTCTGCTTACGTGGGCTGGCTGCTCCCTTTTCTCGCTGGACCCTCCATCCTAGTCGCGTCCTGTGCCCTAATCCAGGCTTCTAAGCAAGGCCTTTGTTGTCTCCCACAGCTGGACTGGGCAGCCTTCGGGGTCATGACCCTCCCTTCTATCGGCGTCCCCCTGCTCTTGTGGTACTCCAGCAAGAGGAAATACGACACCCCCAAAACCAAGAAGAACTGAATGGGCTTCCACAGCCCTCCCTGCCCAAGAAATCCAGGTGCTTTCCAGACTCCAAAGGGAATCTCAAATGCAGTGTCTTCTTTAGCCCTTGGCCATCTTCTCCTGGATCCTGTCCAGCTCTAACCAGAGCGAAGGGCCAGGCCTGGGAGTCTGTGAGCGCCTCTTTGGTTCCATCATGAAGGCGGACAAACAGGAACTCCTTCAGCAGCTGTCTTGACCTCGGGGCCCTGTGTTGCAGCCCTGAGGTGCCGGGGGTGTGTTGCTGGCGATGTGAACTCTCAGGGGTCCAGGAAAGGGCATTTCGGAGGCTGCCTGACACCACCGCATCCCCCGCCACCCCTCTCAAAAGAGGGTGGAAGATGAGATGAAAGCTGTGGGACTCTTGGAGGCTACCCAGTCTCTGTACTGGCTTAGGAAAGTTCTTACCAAACGGGGTTTTCTAATAAAAACAAATGCCACCCTGACTTGTCTGTTTTCCCATCACCTGGATGAACTCAGGTTGCTGCTGGTACACAGGTCCTGACTACTCAGGCTCCCGGACAAGTGAGCTGAACTCTGCCTCCTTGCTCCAGGGAGTGTGGCTCCTGTCCCCTCAGAGGCATTCTACTCATCCACCTTCATGGCAGTCTTTGCTTCCCTCCCTTGTTTCCCTGTCTGTTTTCACCAGTCACCACACGCTCAGTCATGTCCAACTCTTTGCAACCTCCAGGAGTATGAACTGCCAGGCTTCTCAGTCCAGGGAAGTTTCCAGGCAAGAATACTGGAGGAGATTGCCATTTTCTTCTCCAGGGGATCTTCCCGACCTAGGGACCAAACCTTTGTCTCCTGCTTTGGCAGGCAGATTCTTTACCACTGTGCCAGTCACCATATATTCCTCTAAACCTTCCTTGCTTGTGAGCCCTTCTCCACCGTAGAGGAGGGAAAATCGGGAAAGATGGTCTGCAATCATTCTAGCCCCAGATCTTCTGAGGGTAATTTAATTCATTATTTTTTAAAAACTATTTATTTGGCTGTGTCAGGTCTTGGTTGTTGAATGTGGATTTAGTTGCTTTGCCTCGTGGGATCTTAGTTCCGCAACCAGGGACTGAACTTGTGTCCCTTGCACTGCAAGCTATATTCTTAACCACTGGACCAGGGAAGTCCCTTCACTGACTGTTCTTGAAAAGCTATTGATTACACCTGATTCTAGCCCTTCCTGTGTTGAAGACAGCTTTTCTCAAGTTTGAGCTTATTTTAATGCCTCTGCTTTGAGCTCAGGCCAGGCCAAAGTGCCTGAACCCCCCGGAGTTGTTACCTAAGCACAGCCTGTGGAAAGGCCGTGGGTTTTGCTGCAGCAGCAGTGGGGAGAAGCCACTCGGAGCTGACTCCGTCCAACCCAGGAATGCCGTGGTCCGAGAACAGCCTCCCCGGCAGGAGAGAGACCCAACAAACACCCGCTTTGTTCCTGCCACCGTTTCTCAGCTTAGATTCTGGTGGGGTATGGGGGCAGTGAGTGCTGCCCAACTGGTTTAACCTTTCCTTCGCCCAGCAGTTGGAGCCTCTGGGCTGAAGGATGAAAAGGACATGGAGACAACGGGAGGCTCTGAACGGAGTAGCCCTCCACCAGCTCACATCCCTCCTTCAGGGCCTGCGGCTTGGACACCCCGGGACTGGCCAGGTCAGAAGGCGAGGAGGATGTGTTTGCTTTTGTTCATTGTGTTGCTGGTGGAGACCTGGGATTTGCTCAGGAGAATGGGGGAAAGGACAGTGAATCAGAAGCTTGGGGTTGAGAACAAGTATAGGGAAGGAAAAGGGAGCTACTTTGATATGTATTGTCTTCCTCTTTAGCACTATAAGATGTTAGTCTTTGGAGGCGGGAACTCACTGCCACTACTGGAAACAGTGAGGAGTTAACCTGTAGGAGGAGGGGTTCTGGTTTAGAGGCTAGGAGAAACTTCATAACTTGGGAAGGCAATATGAGATTTCTTCCTCAGGCTGAGTGCTGGGAGGTACTCCTTTTCCGAAAGCTGCGGCAGTCTTTCGCTTTCCTTGCAGAACTCCCACTTCAGATCCTGGCTCTTATTACAGAGAAGACTAGGGGGGAGCCCAGGTCTGACCCAGGTGACAAGAGAAGCAAGTGAAGGCAGGGTCACAGGCACCTTGAAAAAAGGCCAAAACCAGGCAGTTTGTCTCTTGCGAGACCAGGTTCCTTAGAGTCAGGGTGGAATTTGAGCCTCCCTTAAGCAGTGGCGTTGGAGAATAGAAGAGCCTCTAAAATCTATAGATGGCGAGACTTAGCTGGCATAGTTGCTTTAGGATTAAGCCCTCTTCTTGAGATAATTTAATTGAGGATGAGCAGCAGATAGTGCTTCACTCTAGTGAAAACCACCCTTAGGAAGATGGGAACCCTGACCTCCAGATTTCATGCAGGTCTGCAAAGGAGAGAGAAAGTAAGCCCCCACCCCACATCCTTCCTGGAGACTGGGTACCCATCCTGAGAACTTCCTCCCTTAAAGGCAAAGCAGATAGTAACCCAGCTGTCAGTGTGTTCCAGATCCCCTCCCCCGGAAACAAGCCCTCTATCCCTCCCATGTCCTGCAGACTTTTGGCTGGCACTTGCTCACCCATGCCCAGCCCTAGTACCAGGAGGAGCCAGGGCCAAGATTATCACCTTTTTTATATCCTAGGCTTTGGGTTTTCACCTGAAGAAAGTCCATGGGAAGAGGGGATAAGGATTCCCAAAAAGCTGGGGATAATGAAGCAGCTTGGTGACAGGATGGGAGTTTTCAAGGCTTGATACCTGGAGGGAGCAGCTCAGGGTGGTAGAAGCAGCGTGGACCACAGACGCAGCAGCGCTGGGGCCCCGCCCACCTCCACCACCCACTGGCTGGCTGGCCTCAGGTGAGTCACGCCTCCTGGAGCCTGTGTCCTCACCTGTACAATCACAGGATCGTTTAATCAGGATTTCTGAGGATCCTCCACTGCAAAACAGGTAGCTGGTCCCCTGTATTCTTGAGAAATAACTCATATGGTTTGCAGTCATTTATATGGTTTGGAGCCCAGCCAGGTAGGAAAAGGGCTTCCCTGGTGGCTCAGACAGTAAAGAGTCTGCCTGCAATGTGGGAAAACTGGGTTTGATCCCTAGCTCGGAAAGACTCCCTGGAGAAGGGAATGACTATCCACTCCAGTATTCTTGTCTGGAGAATCCCACAGACAGAGGAGCCTGGCAGGCTACAGCCTGTGGGGTCACAAAGAGTCACGACTGAGCGACCAACAATTTCACATAGGTAGGAAAGGGCACACAGCTTCCACATCTGGCAACAGCTGCCCTCTTCCTCTCACCCAGAGTGAGGGTTTCAGAGCAAGGATAGACTATGGATCACATAATCTCATTTAGTAGATCAGGGAAGGCAGAAAGTGGAGGGGCTTATCCAAGGTCACAGCAAGTGGCAGTTTTACTGAAGAGCATATTTATTGAATAACTTATTTATATAATAACTATTATGGACCCAGCATTTAAGTGCCACTATTTGTACATCTCTCATTCACTATCCCCATTGTACAGAGGAGGCGATGAGGCTAATAGAAGAGGTAACTCCTCCAAGGCCCCTTATCTAGGGAGTCGGCAGAGTAGCCGAACTCTTCCAATTCCAGCATGTCCTTTCCACTAGACCATGGGCCTGGCAGGGAGGAGGCTGCCCGGTACCTCAGGAAGTCCAGTGTCTGCCCACGCCATCCTCTGCCCCAGGGAAGCAGTGAAGGTGAGTCAGCACCCTCAGAAGCGGTTATCAGGGAAGGGGGTGGAGAGCCCGTCAGATATCCTGTGCCTGGTATCCACAACACTCTGGGAGTGGAGCCGTGTGTGC
Source organism: Oreotragus oreotragus (assembly GCA_006410675.1). Classification (NCBI taxonomy): domain Eukaryota; kingdom Metazoa; phylum Chordata; class Mammalia; order Artiodactyla; family Bovidae; genus Oreotragus; species Oreotragus oreotragus. The sequence goes on along the minus strand of SJYX01006265.1, from coordinate 28,069 downwards.
CGAGCTGCCAGCTCACCCTGTTCCTGTTGGCCGAAGGAGGGCCGTCCTCAGATGCAGCTGGCCTTGTCAGCGCTCCTCCCTGCACTTTCATCACAGAAAATACAGTCTGTCCTCCTCCCCCTACTGTAACCTGCCTCTTAAAGGGAACGACCAGCATTCGGAAACCAGATTAGAGAGGGAGCAAAGGACCTCCCCGACCCCACTAGGACCTTGCTGTGAAGTAGGGTGCCAACACTGGGCCTTTCCCTGAGATGTCCTCCACCCTGTCTCCACTGGCGGGAGGGTGAAGATTCCCTGGGGTGTCATTCCCACATACTCTCCGCTCAGGGTGACCCCAGCTTGGCTTCCTGGATCTGTTTCCACCTGTGACTGAATCCGGTGGCTGCCCTTTGGGGATTGTCAAGGACAGGAGAACCCAGGAATCCTCCGGACCAGTGTTGGCACCGAAGGGGTTAAAGACCGGGGCCCAGCACTCTCTAGGGTGTTTGAAGTAGGGCGGGGAAGGGAAGGGCTAGAGTTGTTGGAGAGGCAGCTGGTCTGGACTGGAATGAGTCCCCCTTGTCTCCTAAGCAAACTTCTGGACCATGAGCTATTCCCTTAAAAGGACCAAGAGAGAGGCACCCCCGTTAAGGTGCTGGACTGGATTCTTAGAGGGGCTACCTGGAGCGGGACTTCCTCCCATATTGAAGTCACCAACCGAGGGCAAGAACGGGTCTCCCGTCTTTGGGATATCTCCCGAGTCTGGTGAGTTTCCCTCTTCCCTTTCCCTGAGTCCTTCCTTCATGAGTGGGCATTCCCCAGAAGAAGAGATCTTCAGGAACCCCTCAGCACACCCAGGAAGGGGCAGAACAGTTCTCCACCAGTCTCCTGTATTCAGTTCCCATTTTTAACTAAGGTGCATTCTGTTTGTGTCTGTGTGAGTGTGCACAGGTGTACAAATAGGAAATCACCAAAATGGCCAACAGTTAATTAGCACTACTTGTGCAACCAGTGATGCCAAAGCTTGTTTTTGCATTCTTAATCCTCACAATTCTGATGAGGTTGGCACATCACAATCCCTATGTTAAACGTGAGGTTTATCCCTCTGTCCATGGGATTTTCCAGACAAGAATAGTGGGGTGGGTTGCCATTTCCTTCCCCAGGGGATCTTCCCAATGCAGGGATCACAGTTGGGTCTCTTGCATTGGCAGGGGGATTCGTTACCACTGAGCCACCAGGGAAGCCCAGTTAAACAGCTACCCCTTGTCAAGTCAGAGGGGTTCAAACGCCAGTTCACCTGGCAGCAGAGTCCATTATGACATCTACTAGTCTCTTTTTCTTACTCAAGAAGTATGGACAAAAAGAATGGCTAGAATTTTAAAATCTCAAGTCCTAATTCACCCAGGGTCCCCTTCCTCTAAGGCCTGGCAGTCCCCCTTCCATCCGTCTGAGTTAATTGTGAGATTTAAAGGGCCACCAACTCATGTCTGAGGCTCAGAGGCTTCCAGATTCCAGATTCCTCCATCCATTCAGATGAGGGGCTTCCTACTTCACCCACTACCTTTAGGTGTCCCTGGGATCTAATGGGTTACTTCCTTGGGACTCTATGGTCAAAGTCTTCTCAGGTGTGTCCCTCTGAACCTGAGCCCTTCTCTTGCCCCACCCTTCTGGCATGGCACCCAGGATGCAGGCCAAGAAACTGACAGGAGGTGGAAAGGGACTGATTGGTTTTGCCCCGTTTATTCCCTAGCACCCACACATCATGGGCTAGCCTGGGTCCCAGCAAACCTCTGGTAGAGAAAGCACACAAGCCTAGCAGAGAGAAAAGACAGGATCCCTAGGTTCAGTTTGCAAATCTATTTCAAGAAAGAAAGAAGATGGAAGCCCAAAGCGGCAAAAGTCCTGATTGCTTTGTGAGCCTAACATATCAAAGAGGTGGGGGTGATTTGGGGTGGGTGTTTCAGATGCATGATGGCTGACCTTTATGGAGATGTGGTGGGACTTCCTTGATGGTCCAATGCTTAAGACTTTGGGCCTCCACTGCAGGGAGCACGGGTTCAGTCCTTAGTTGGGGAATTAAGATTCTGCATTTTGAACTGTGGTGTTGGAAAAGACTCTTGAGAGTCCCTTGGACTGCAAGGAGATCAAGCCAGTCAATCCTAAAGGAAATCAGCCCTGAATATTCATTGGAAGGACTGATGCTGAAGCTGAAGCTCCAATACTTTGGCCACCTGATGCGAAGAGCTGACTCACTGGAAAAGACCCTGATGCTGGGAAAGAGTGAAGGCAGGAGGAGAAGGGGATGACAGAAGATGAGATGGTTGGATGGCATCACCGACTCAATGGACATGAATCTGAGCAGGTTCCAGGAGACAGCGAAGGACAAGGAAGCCTGGAATGCTGCAGTCCGTGGGGTCACAGAGAGTCGGACACAACTTAGTGACTGAACAACATATTCAGCACATATTTCTTTAGCACCTATCAGTGTCTGACAGGACCCAGAAAGGTCTATGTGCAAACACAATGGTGGGGCACTGTAGTCATACATGACTGCTAGAAAAATCATAGCTTTGACTATACAGACCTTTGTTTGCAAAGTGATATCTTTGCCTTTTAGTATGCTAAGTTTGTCATACTTTTCCTTCTAATGAGCAAGCATCTTAATTATAAAATGATAAAATTTAATTATAAAATGAACAGTGCCATAAGGCAATGTTGTTGTTTAGTCACTAAGTCGTGTTCAACTCTTTTGCGACCCCCTGGAGTGTAACCCACCAGGCTCCTCTGTCCATGGGATTTTCTAGGCAAGAATGCTGGAGTAGGTCGCCATTTCCTTCTCCAGGGGATCTTCCCAACCCAGGGATCTAACCCGAATCTCTTGTCCTGGCAGGTGGATTCTTTACTGCTGAGCCACCTGAAAAGCCCTCACTTACACAATGTCGAGCGCATAGCAAAATCTTGTATGTCTCACCCTGAGAAACAGAGCGATGGTGAAGCCAAGTCAGGGTGAGGTGAGGCGGTATTAGAGACTTGGGTGCTGTATGACCCGCTGTAGAATGGGGTGTTCGGGGAGCAGGGAGAGTTGGGAAGGAACTGTGGTTACTGAAGCCTTCTTTTTTTTTTNTATGTCTCACCCTGAGAAACAGAGCGATGGTGAAGCCAAGTCAGGGTGAGGTGAGGCGGTATTAGAGACTTGGGTGCTGTATGACCCGCTGTAGAATGGGGTGTTCGGGGAGCAGGGAGAGGTGGGAAGGAACTGTGGTTACTGAAGCCTTCTTTTTTTTTTAAACTGAAACCTTCTTTACCTGAAGCACTGCTGTAGTCTTTTATGTGGGTACTGTTGGATTAATGATTTATTTTCTATGCGAGAAGAAGCAGGCATATTAAATTTTGAACCATCACAGGGTTTTCTGTGACCCTGTCCTCCAGGGCTAGGAGACCCCGAGGAAAGACCCGCAGATCATGCCATCTGGCCTCTCCCTTCCTCCCCAGTCTTTACCTTCTAGTTTCTTCAGGTCTTCCCTGTTATTGCCCCTTTGGGGAGATTTTAGGACCCCAGAGCCAAACCCCGGAAGCCACCCAGACTGTGAAGGGGCCCCACAGCATTGCCCACCATCCCACGAGCCCAGCTGTGTGGTTGCTCTCAGCAGTTCCTACCCTCAGTGTTTGCTGGCAGCAAACAGAAGCAGGGCCCTCCCTGCCCACCACCCATCACCTCATTCAGATGTCTAAGATCCAGAGGGAGTAGAAAGGATAGATTTAACTTACCCCCGGGGGAAGGCAATGGCACCCCACCCCAGTACTCTTGCCTGGAAAATCCAATGAACGGAGTAGCCTGCTGGGCTGCAGTCCATGGGGTCACTAACAGTCGGACAGACTGAGTGACTTCACTTTCACTTTTCTCTTTCATGCATTGGAGAAGGAACTGGCAACCCACTCCAGTATTCTTGCCTGGAGAATCCCAGGGACAGGGGAGCCTGGTGGGCTGCCGTCTATGGGGTCACACAGAGTCGGACACGACTGAAGTGACTTAGCAGCAGCAGCAGCAACTTACCCCCATCTAATTTCTTCTGGAAGCTGCTTTCTCTCTTTGGCTGGTATGGAGGGGGCAGAAATGAGGATGAGGATGGGAGTGAATAACAACAGTGCTGGATCTCTTTTTTGCTTTTTTCTTTTGGCCCAGCAGTTTGTGGGATGGACTCTTACTTCCCCAACCAGGGATTGAACCTGTGGCCTCGGCAGTGAAAGCATGGAGTGTTAACCACTGGACTGCCAGAGAACTCCCCAGACTTCTTTCAAAGCTTGCCACTTGCGCTCACTGGGAGCTTGCCTTCTGGTTTCAGAGGAGAGCTCAGGTTCTACAGTGCGCTGGATCTGCTGTGGAAACTCAGCTCTACCTCCTACAGCCCTGTGACCTTGAGCTAGTTACTTTCCTTCTCTCTGCTGCCTGTTTCTTCTGAAGTAAAATAGAAATAACAATATCTATTTCAAGAAATGGTTGTGAGGGTCCTACAAGATGATGTAGGCACTGATTGTGGGTTAAGCCTCTACCCCTGTAGGCTCAGATGCCACTTAGGAAATAGATGAGCTGGGGTCTTTGATGTCCCTCTTCCCTAGGCTGGTTAGAGACGCCTGGCTGGTGAGCAGAAAGCCTTACTGTCTCTCTTTAATCTCTTTTTCTCTCCTTCCTGAGATTTTGAGGCCCAGCTTCTCTAAATCAAGACTCTGCAAACTTTTTCTGTAGAGACCCAGATAATAAATATTTTCGGCTTTACAGGCCATATGGTCTCTGTTGCAACTACCAACTTTGCTGTCGTAATGCAAAAACAGCCTTATACCGTATGTAAATGAATGAACATGGCTGTGTTCCAAGAAAACCCTTTATTTATGAGCACTGAAGTTTAAATTTCATATAATTTTTATGTGTCACAAAGTAGTATTCTTCTTTTGATTTTTTCCCCCCAGGCATATAAAAAAGAAAATAGTACAGACTTGACCACAGGTCATAGTTTGCCAACCTCTGCTGCAAATCACCAGAGGCTACTGCCCCTCCCTTCTCTTTGAAGAGTGCAAGTTCATCGAGATCCTTCTTGCTCTGGTTGTTTGTTCCTTTATATCAGAAGTACTTTATGATAATTAGTCCCCATCACAGTTGTTTTAGTGTCAGCCTGTGGGTTATTTATAAACTCTCTTTTTAAGAGATAACAGGGAGGTAACCATCATATAGTGCTTCTGTCTTGGGCTTTCCTCTCTCCAGATCTCCATTTCTCAATGCTCTGCCTTCTCTCTGCCTCCAAAAAACAGCAACAACAACAGTAGCATTTACTAAGTACCTGGCGTGCTGCGATTCATGGGGTCGCAAAGAGTCGGACACGACTGAGCGACTGAACTGAACTGAAANCGATGGGCGTGAGTCTGAGTGAACTCTGGGAGATGGTGATGGACAGGGAGGCCTGGCGTGCTGCGATTCATGGGGTCACAAAGAGTCGGACACGACTGAGCGACTGAATTGAAATGAGGATGGCTTCTCTTTGGACAACTTAAATTTTCTTTACATGGTCTCTCAACTCCATCAGACTAGCTAAGCTCCTTCACACAGGGGATAAACAGAGAAGAAGCATGCAAGAGTCTGGCACATTGTCAATTTCACTTCATTCAGCAGGCCAAGGCAAGTCCCAAGGCTGGCCAAGTTCCAAGGGGTGAGAGAGGGGTTGCAAAAGCACACTGCAGACTGGTGGATGCAAAGATGAGTGGAGAACAGGGACTCGACCACAGATTTCATGCAGCTAGACCTAAAAAGGTTCAAACAGTCCATAACTAATTGAGTTGGGTGAAGAGTATGGATTTATTCTGATAAGCATGAGAAACTCACAAGCGACAACAGAGAGTAAGCTTATTGTATCTGAGCCAGAATGACCTCGTCCTGAATTTCCAGCTATCCCTGAAAAATGTTTTTGAGATAAACTAGCTAGAGAACTGTGCATCCAGAACTTAGCTGAGAGCAATGGGGAGCTTACAGAGTCTCCTAGGTTTTTCAAGAAAGCCTTCCTAGGTTTTTTGTGTTCACAAAAGAAAGAGGACAAGAAAGCGAGAGACAGGAGGAGGAAAACATGAGCAAAAACAATAGAAAGAGATTGAAGTAAAAAAGATAAAACCTGAAAAAAAATAATTTAAATATAAGGCCAAGTTCTGATACTTTGATTGACTGTGTGTGTGTGTGTGTGTGTGTCTGTGTGTGCACGTGCAACTATGATTCTTGAAACTTCAGTTATCATGGTAGTGCCCAGCTGTCTAAGTCAATCAAGGTCATGGGTTTGAGCCTCATGTTGGGAGACACTTGTTTGTGGAGTGTAGGTGGCACAGTGGTAAAGGACCCTTCTGCCAGTTCAGGAGACTCAAGAGACTTGGGTTCAATTCCTGGGTCAGAAAGATTCCCTTGGATGCAGAACTGGTTACTCACTTTAGTATTCTTGCTCAGAAAATCATACAGACAGAGGAGCCTGGCAGGCTACTGTCTATGGCGTTGCCAAGAGTCAGACACAACCAAGAGACTAAACACACACAGGCACATGGACTGGATATCCACCACCACCTTCTAAATTCACACATTAAACCCTGAATCCCCAACGGGATAGTTTTTGGAAATGGAGTAGTAAAGAACTCGCCTGCCAGTGCAGGAGACTTAAGAGACAAGGGTTCAATCCCTGGGTCGGGAGGATCTCTTGGAGGAAGCCATGGCAACCCACGCCAGTATTCTTGCCTGGAGAATCCCAGGGGCAGAGGAGCCTGGCAGGCCACAATCTATAGGGTCACACAGAACTGGACATGACTGAAGTGGCTTAGGACACAGGTAGGCCATAAGGATGGAGCCTTCTTGATGTTAGTGCCCTTATAGGAGAACTCGCTTCCTGTCTCACTGCTCTCCACCACGTGAGGATACGAGAAGACGGATATCTGGGAACCAGGAAGACAGCTCTCCTCAGATTCCAGGTTTGCAGTTACCTTCATTTGGGCCTCTAGAGAAAGTGAAGTCGCTCAGTCGCGTCTGACTCTTTGTGACCCCATGGAATCTGGCCTACCAGGCTCCTCTGTCCATGGGATTTCCCAGGNGAAATGAGGATGAGGATGGGAGTGAATAACAACAGTGCTGGATCTCTTTTTTGCTTTTTTCTTTTGGCCCAGCAGTTTGTGGGATGGACTCTTACTTCCCCAACCAGGGATTGAACCTGTGGCCTCGGCAGTGAAAGCATGGAGTGTTAACCACTGGACTGCCAGAGAACTCCCCAGACTTCTTTCAAAGCTTGCCACTTGCGCTCACTGGGAGCTTGCCTTCTGGTTTCAGAGGAGAGCTCAGGTTCTACAGTGCGCTGGATCTGCTGTGGAAACTCAGCTCTACCTCCTACAGCCCTGTGACCTTGAGCTAGTTACTTTCCTTCTCTCTGCTGCCTGTTTCTTCTGAAGTAAAATAGAAATAACAATATCTATTTCAAGAAATGGTTGTGAGGGTCCTACAAGATGATGTAGGCACTGATTGTGGGTTAAGCCTCTACCCCTGTAGGCTCAGATGCCACTTAGGAAATAGATGAGCTGGGGTCTTTGATGTCCCTCTTCCCTAGGCTGGTTAGAGACGCCTGGCTGGTGAGCAGAAAGCCTTACTGTCTCTCTTTAATCTCTTTTTCTCTCCTTCCTGAGATTTTGAGGCCCAGCTTCTCTAAATCAAGACTCTGCAAACTTTTTCTGTAGAGACCCAGATAATAAATATTTTCGGCTTTACAGGCCATATGGTCTCTGTTGCAACTACCAACTTTGCTGTCGTAATGCAAAAACAGCCTTATACCGTATGTAAATGAATGAACATGGCTGTGTTCCAAGAAAACCCTTTATTTATGAGCACTGAAGTTTAAATTTCATATAATTTTTATGTGTCACAAAGTAGTATTCTTCTTTTGATTTTTTCCCCCCAGGCATATAAAAAAGAAAATAGTACAGACTTGACCACAGGTCATAGTTTGCCAACCTCTGCTGCAAATCACCAGAGGCTACTGCCCCTCCCTTCTCTTTGAAGAGTGCAAGTTCATCGAGATCCTTCTTGCTCTGGTTGTTTGTTCCTTTATATCAGAAGTACTTTATGATAATTAGTCCCCATCACAGTTGTTTTAGTGTCAGCCTGTGGGTTATTTATAAACTCTCTTTTTAAGAGATAACAGGGAGGTAACCATCATATAGTGCTTCTGTCTTGGGCTTTCCTCTCTCCAGATCTCCATTTCTCAATGCTCTGCCTTCTCTCTGCCTCCAAAAAACAGCAACAACAACAGTAGCATTTACTAAGTACCTGGCGTGCTGCGATTCATGGGGTCGCAAAGAGTCGGACACGACTGAGCGACTGAACTGAACTGAAAGTGAAAGTGAAAGTGAAGTCGCTCAGTCGTGCCCGACTCTTTGCGACCCCGTGGACTATAGCCCACCAGGGTCCTCCGTCCATGGGATTCTCCAGGCAAGAATACTGGAGGGGGTTGCCATTTCCTTCTCCAGGGGATCTTCCTGACCCAGGGATCGAACCCAGGTCTCCCGCATTGCAGGCAGACACTTTAACCTCTGAGCCACCGGGGAACTGAACCAGACTGAATATATGCCAAGCACAGTATTAGTTGTATTTACCTACATTATCATCAAGTCTTTCAATATCCTTGCAAGGTAGTATTATCATTCCCATTTTACAGATTATTCCAGAGCTTAAAAACATGAAATAAGCAATGTCATGTGGTTATTTATTGAGATGCCCAAGGTCACATGGCTTATGAAGGTGGCAGAGCTAGCAAATCTGCCGAACTTCAAAGCCACTGTAGCATCCAGAAGAAATTACGGTCTCAGAGTTCTGAATAAGAGAAATCTCTCTCTATTAAAATAACACATGCCTCCATCTCAGCACACGGGAGAATGTCTAACAAATCAGTGGCGACTAGGGAAGTGATGGAGATCACACACAGAGGAGAGATCAGGAGATGCTGAAGGTCTGTGTCGGTGGGGAAAGCATCTGGTCCAGAGGCAGGAAGAAGAGTAAAGTGGCTGACCCCCTTCTGGCTTTCCTCCCCTGCCCCCATCCCCAGCATCTGATCTCAGACCTATTTCAGAATCTCCTATCTCTGCTCAGCGGAAGCAGTGATGTGACACGGTGTGATCTCATTCAGGAGCTAAATAAAGCCATTGTGTGAGCCCCAGCCCTGGCCGCTCCCTTGTACCATTTCCTGAGCTCAGGAACCCAGGGAAAGATGGGAGGGGGCTGGGAGAGAACTGATGTGAGGAGCAGCAAGGACGGGGACATAGAGCCACAGAAAGCGGAGGGCGGAATATCTCTGGGAAGGGGATGAGGAAGCCTTGCTAAACCTCATCTCTTTGAGGGAGAGAATGAAAGTTATTGACATTATAGCATGAAGGAGTGGAATTTAGAAAACAGAAAAAACTTTCCAAAGAATGGAATGAAGATATGAGGGAGAAGGAGTCCAGTGGATTCCATTTTCACAGAGGGCAGAGACCATGTATGACATGACAGAAGAGGTTAGAAAGAGAGGGCAAATCTTTGAGAAGAGGTCAGATTCAAGGTGGTCTCAGTTGGAGGAAGAAGGGTGAGATCCCAGGACATGAAGATCTCAGGATTAAAAATGTCTGCCTGCCAGGCCAAGGCAGCAAGGTACCACCTCCAACAGGAAGCATCTCCAGGGATGGAGGGAAAGGAAAGAGCTTCCATTCACTGCTTTTCATTCATCTAGTCAAATCCAGCCCTGCGAGCAAAATCCAGCTAGGAAGAGCAGGTAGGAGCTGGGTACAAGGTGTGTAGGTCTAACAGCTCTTTCTCTTTTCCGAGGTCATTGAATGCCAGATCCGAGGTCCTCATGGTGCCCCTCAGTGCCCGTTTCTGTCCTTTTCCCAGCCCCTGTTGCCCTTTTTCTAGTGAGCACCCCGAGTTCCTACTCTTTCCTCCCTCTCAGCTTCCCTCAATACTTTTTTGTCAGCACCTCCCGCCCCTTGCCCCAAATCTCAGCTTTGAGACCCCTGGTTGGCAGGGATCATGCTGTGGCCCTGAGGCTCTGTCCTGCTCCCTGCAGAACTGCCCATCCCATTTATTTTACTTTTAAAAAATATCTGTTTATTTGGCCATGTCGAGTCTTAAGATCTTTGTTCTAAGATGGGATGTGGGCTGTTTCGTTGTGGCGCACGGACTCTCTAGTTGTGGCACGTGGGCTTACTTGCCCTGTAGCATGTGGGATCTAGTTCCCTGACCAGGGATCGAACCCGCGTCCCCAGCCTTGCAAGGTGGATTCTTAACCACTGGACCACTAGGGAAGTCCCCGGGCTATCCTGTTTACAGACGGCACATCAGATGACATGAGGCCCAAGTCTGTGGACACAGAGAGAGGATGTGTCCCAGTGGCTGGACGAGAGGCCCCCTCTATGTGGCTTCCCGATGTGCTGGGACACCAGGCCTGGGCTGGTCTCCTAGGCCTCTCCTCTTCTACTCTTCGACCCACCAGCAGGGCAGCAGAATCCACCTGCAGAGGCCTGAGTACTTGTGTCCTCCCTTCCCCCTGGTAGACAGGTGTGCAGTGGGGCACAGGCACCATCTCAGTGGTCCTGGGTGCAGTGGCAGCAGGTTGCAGTGAGAGAGGGAGAAGTAGCTGGAAGGAATGACTTTCCAACAATCTGGACTTTAGGTGTGTGTGTGTCTGTGTGTGTGTGTGTATGTGTGTGTGTGTGTGACCTGCAGAAGGCTTGATGCTCTCACAGGAGGCCTGGGAGGAGGGCGAGTTCTGGCTCATTGCTTCCTGGTCCCCCTGGGTCCTCCCAGCATCTCAGTTGCTTCTCCCTTGGGAGAAGAGGAGCCTGGGAAACTCATTCTAGCAGAAGTTCTGCAGAGATGGGGCCTGGGAGGGAGTGCAGGGGTAGATGCTGTTGATGTGAGCTGCCTTCCCGCCCCTCCACCACCTGGATACTCTGGTATTTGGTACTTGTTTCTGGAGCAGGGCTTATCATCATTTTCAACTTTAAGAGCTCCTGAGGGTTCTTCACTCTGAGACACACTGAGGCAAGCCCTGACAGCCTCCAGGAGTGTTGGGCTATGAGAGCAATGCCTACCTGGGAGAGAGAGTGAAGGAATTTCAGCATGGCTAATTTGGGGGCCCTTTGCTCTGCTCCGTGGGGAAAGGTCAGAATAGCTGTCTTACTACCCAAATGACAGAAGTCTTAGAAGGAAGAAGTCATAATACTGTCTCACTCACGCACCTTTTCTCCCTGCTGTTTTGTTTGCCTAGACTCCTCCCTCTCCAACGTGGCCAAATCCTAACCACTCCACCCTCCCAGGCCCATCTCAAAGGCTATTTACTTCCTTCTCTTTCCCTTTTCCGAGTCCTCCAACTGTTATATGTACTCAGCACAAAGCCTTTTTTTTTTTTTGAAACTTTTCTTGTGACATTTTTTTGAAACATTTCTTGTGCTTTTGTCTGCATGCACACATGCACGCACTCACATACTAGAATGAATTCCTTGAGGGTAAGAACAATATCTATTTCTCTTTGCTTGGCATGGTTTCCTGTCAGATAGGTGCTCATCAGATGGAATGATAATGAGTGAATGAGGGTGTCATTATGTACTGGACAGAACACGAGACTGGGAGTCAGAAAACCCACGTTCCTGGTTTGACTCCTCAGCTAATTCTTTGTGTAATCTTGAGCCAACCATCCTCCAGTTCTGTGCCTTGGGGAAGGGAGGAGTGGGTGACCGGATGCTCCAGGCCTGGCTGACTGTGACACTTTCCTAGTTCCAAGGTTCCAGAGTTCTAGAACTCTGCTCAGCATTCTCTGTCTTCTTGATTCAGACTGGCCTGTGTGCACCTCCCATGAACAGAGAGGCCCCAGAGGTGTTCCTCGCAGGTGGAGACCTGCTGCCCCGAGGCCACACTCGCCGCTGCCTCTCTGCGGTGGAGTCCAGAGTGCAGCTGGAGGAAGAGGAGGACGAAGAGGAGAATGAGGAGAGGGGAAAAAAGGAGGGCGAAGCCTTCCATGCTGTGCCCCTCCGAAGGTCGGGGGCTTTTCGTGCCCACGGCCACAACTACGACCCCTTCAAAAGGCATAGCTGGGGGCCGGACAGGGAGCTCCAGGATCCACTGAACAGGTAAAACACCAGAGACCTCCTGTCTCTCCTCTCAAGTCCTAGACCCAGGAGAAAGTGGTTGGGAAGGAGTTGAAGAGGCCTGGGCCCCTAGCCTCTTGCCTGGAGAGTCTGAACCCAGGCCTGTGGCGGGCCTTTGGGGAGAATGGACCCTGCCTTTCAACACATGGCTCTCCCTAGTGTCCAAGCTCCTTGCTTCTACTAGTCTCCAGGGGAGTGGGTGAGACTGGAGAAGGGGAGGTGTGGAGGGGAGGTGAGTAGCAGGACACTCGGGTCTTACTGCCTCCTCCTCCCACTTGCGTTTCATAGCACATACAGCAGAGTCAGAGCTGGAAGGGACTCAGGGATCATATGGCCCAGTTGCCTCATTTTACACATGAGGAAACAGGCCCAGACAGCTTCGGAAGTTTTCTTGAGATGTGCTCCCAGGCTTGGGGCATGGGACCTAGCCCCCTTTCCCAAATTGCTGCCCGCCTGATGGTGCAGGCTGAGGCAGGCCCATGATGTTTAGACACCATCGTAGTCCAGCCCTACGATGGGGGAAGAGCTCCTCTTGCTCAGGGTTCTATATATGCATGACAAACCGGAAGTGAGGGACCCAGCTCTTCCCCTCTCCTGGAAAAACCCTGACCACTTCCCCAAAGACAGAGAGGAAGCCAGAAGGAGAAGGCCCGGGGGTCAGCGTGAAGGGTTCAGTGTGAGTGGTGCCTGTGAGGGCCTGCCAGCCTTGGAAGGGCCTGTCTCTCTGCTTTGGCAATGGTCTCCTTGGACAAATTCTCTTAGCCTGGTGAGTAGACCAAACTTCTCGAGCTCCTGGGCAGGGCTGGCTGGGTGTGTGAGGGGAGAGGACCCTTGCCCCTGAACTGGCTTGGGAGGGAACTTGGGTGAGAAGCCTGGTCTTCAGGACTCATGGCACCTTCCTAAGAGCAGCTCGTCCAAGGCAGAGGTGGCTTTTGTGACGCGAGCTATATCTCAGGATCTTCCAGGTTCACCTTTCACGATCAGACACTAATTTTGTCCCTTGGGTTGAGAAGGAAGGGCACCCTGGGCACACCATTTATCTGAGTAGGGGCTAAGGTTCACGTCAGAACCCCCATCCCCTTTCCCTCTATTCTGACTGAAGGCTGTCTTCTGGAGGGCAGTACTGCCCTTTGACCAGCAGGGGTCATCCTTGCCCGCAGCCAGTGCCACAGCTTTGCCCAAGCACAGCCCGAAAGGGAGGCCAGTTTGGCTCTGGCCTGCGCCTATGCCAACAGGAAGGGCTGGGCTGGGGGCAAGCAACAGGGACTGGGCTGAGGCGGTGTTTCTCCCTGGTGCCCGTCACCGGCCACTGGGTACGGAGGGCAGCGACGGCAATGTGTGTTTCAGGAATAAACTGCAGGCATCGGGATGCACAGGCCCCGAGGAGCCCTCCTTACTGCGGAGCCAAGAGGAACTGGACCCCTTTCTGGACCTGCAGCACCAAGGTGGCCGGCCCTCCTGCGTGGTATGGATGAACAAATCCCCATGGAAGCTCCCACCTTCCCCCCGTCTCCTGCCCCTTTGCCTGTCCAACCACCAGTCTGTGCCTCTTCTGTTCAGCCAGCTGCTGAGGCTCTCCGTGCCCAGGGATCACTTTGACCTCATCTGACCAAATCTGAATCTGGCGTCTATACCCCTCTGTCTGCTTCCCTGGGTCTGTGGGCTCTGTTCCCTGCTCTTGGTATCCTGCCTCTGCCTCTTTCTCTGAGACCCTCTGTTCCCTGCTTTCCGTGTCTCTGTGCTCATGTGGGCATCTCTGCCCCTCTTTCAGTAAAAGGCCCCTGTTCCCCCAGTTATAACTACTTCTTTCTGTGGACCCTACATTTCTCAGATTTGGAGATGAAGTTACTATTTGTAGGATGAAACTAGGCATCTGGTAACCCTGAAACAGAGTAGTTCTCTAACAAGATAATTAGAGGACTATCAAGTAAGAAAGGATATAGAGACTGCCAGGCTTCTGGCTTCAGGGAACATCACAGGGAAGATCTCAAACCAGGACCTAGGGACCACTGAGGATACACGGAGGTTTTAGAGGCACCTCTGCATCTGCTAGCTAAGAGTCCCTGAGGATAGTCAGCCCTCGGTATGCACAGGTTCAGCATCCATGGATTCAACCAAGCATGGGTCAAAAATACTTGAAAAAAAAAAATCCAGAAAGTTCCAATAAAACTTGAATTTACCTTACATAGCATTTACATTATGTTTGCAACTAATTTATGTGGTGTTTACATTGCATGAGGTATTATAATTAATCTAGAACTGATTTAAAGTATATGGGAGGATACACATAGGTTATATGCAAATATTATGCCATTTTATGCAAAGGACTTGAGCATCCTTGGATTTTGGTATCCATGGGATCCTGGAATCAGTCTCCCATGGATAATGAGGGATAGCGGTACACAGAAATGCCTCAAGCCCAGAGACTTAAGGTTACCTCCTATCCAGCACATACTGGCCAGTGTACCCACCCGGCCTCACGGTCCAAGTGCCTGTGGTTCAGGCAAGAGGCTGAGAAGAGTCAGGGAAGCAGGAAAACCCATCTTTTCCCAGGTCACAGTTTTCTCCATCAGCATTTCTGCATTTCTTCCCTCCAGCCCAGTTCGATGTGGTATAGTAGAAAGAACAGCGTTTGGGAGTCACACTAGTTGAACAATGCATTTCATCTTTCTGAAAATCAGGCTACTAAAACCTGTCTTTTCAAGTTGTGATTGTTAGACTGGGGAAAAAAGTGTTGACGTGCCCAACACTGCGGCTAATACACAGGAGACAGTGGTTTTTTTTCCTCTTCTTCCCTCCGGGCCCTTCATGCTTATTTCCCACCTCTTCCACCTCTCTCTCTGTCCGGCTGCCCGCTTCCTGGTATTATGTGTCTCCTTCTTTACTCCCCTCTCTAGTGTTGTGTGTGTGTGTGTTTTTTTTCTCTCTCTCTTTTTATGCCTTCCTTTTCTCATTCCTCTCTTCTCTTCATCTGATTTTTAAGTACTTCCCTTAAACTTCTCCTTGTCTGTCTGTTTTTTGTTTATTTGTCTGTTTCTTCCTGCAGCAGCAAGTTGGTGTAAGTCCTCTGCAATGTCCACAGACTAAAAGTCTGAAATTCATTAAACTAAACTGGGACTTGCAGACTGACAGTCCATGAGCCAAGTCTAGCTCAAAATTTATTTTGCTTGGCCAGCACGGTGTTTACAGTTTCTAAAATTCAGATGTCCTTAGATGGGAGCTTTATCCTCCAGTTTGCCAGAGTTGCTGATAGTCTGTATTGTATTTTTCCATTGTCTTAAAAGTAATATTGAAAAATGGATGCCTAATCAATCAACCACCTATCTCAAAAACAAGAACATTACTAACACATCTATCTTTGCTTATGTCTGTCTCTCTTCTCTTATTCCCTTGCCTCCCCTCCAGAGGTAATCACTGTCTTCAATTTTCTTAATAACTCACTTACTTTTTAAAAGTAGTTTAAAATATAGTTTTAGCATGAAGTATTACCTCGTAATATGTTATTTCTTTTTTGTTTCTAACTTTAAAAACAATGATGTATTCTACAAAATTTTCTGTAACTTGCATTTTCACTCAGCATTCTAATTTTTATCCACGTGTTGCAGATATAGTCCGTTATTGTCATCCCAGTCTTCTGCTGATGGACATTTGTATAATTTCCATTGCTTGCTATCATGAAGAGTGTCATTATGAACATCCTTTTATCCATCTTCTGGTGCTCATTTGCAAGAATTTCTCTGAGGTATATCTTGGAGTAGGATTATTGGGTCACAGAGTATACAATGTTCATTTTCTTTTAGATAATGACAAACTTTTTGTTTCTATCAGCAATATACAAGTGCTCCTGTTGATTCACATGCTTTCCAACATTTGGAATCATCAGATTTCTTAATTTTGCCAATCTAGTGGTTATAAATCTCATTGTGATTTTAATTTGAATTATCCTTAGTACAAACGGGATTGGCATTTTTTGCTCTTCGCCTCGGTCATTTGTGTTTCCTCTTCTGTGAAGTGCCTTTTCCTATCTTTTGCCCACTTTTCTTTTGAATTCTTTGAAGGTTTTTTCTTTATTGTTTTGAATGTGTTCTCTACATATCCTGAAACTAATCCTTTGTTGTTATATGTGTTGCAATGATCTTTTCTCAAAGATTGAGAAAAGTGGTTTGACTTTTTCCTCTCTATAATGTCTTTAAAGAAACAGTTTTTAAATTTAAAAATAACATTTATTGAAGTATAGCTTATGTATAAAACATGCATTGAAAACTTTTGAGATTTTGATTGGCATTGCATTAAATCTAAAAATTATTTTAGGAAAAGTGGACATGTTTACAATACTGCTTCTTCCTACCCATGAAAACAGTATACTTCTCCATTCAATGTATTTCAATAAACTTTTATCACATTTTTTCTATACTGTTTATAGATATATATTAGATGTTTTCTTGGGTATAGTATACTTTTTTTTTTAATCAAGATTTTATGGTGGCTCAGAGGTTAAAGTGTCTGCCTGCAATGCGGGAGTCCTGGGTTCGATCCCTGGGTAGGGAAGATCCCCTGGAGAAGGAAATGGCAACCCACTCCAGTATTCTTGCCTAGAGAATCCCATGGATGGAGGA
The DNA here is from genome assembly GCA_006410675.1 of Oreotragus oreotragus. Lineage (NCBI taxonomy): Eukaryota > Metazoa > Chordata > Mammalia > Artiodactyla > Bovidae > Oreotragus > Oreotragus oreotragus. The sequence goes on along the minus strand of SJYX01006265.1, from coordinate 11,291 downwards.
GCCTGGTGGGCTACAGCCCACAGGGTCACAAAGAGTCGGACACGACTGAGCGACTTCACTTTCACTTTATTGAACTACAGTTGATTTACAGTGTTTCAGATGTATAGCAAAATGATTCAGTTGTACATGTATAGATAGATAGGTATTCTTTTTCACATCTATTTACATTATAAGTTATTGTCAAGATTTTAATTTTAGCCATTCCAGTAGGTGTTTTTGAATTGTCTCATTCTGGTTTTACGTTTCATGTCCCTGTTGAAAAATTTTATTGGACACCTTTTCATATTCTCATTGGCTATCCAAATACATTGTTTTGTGAAATGTCTGTTCTAGTCTTTTGCTCAACTTTTAAAACAGTTTGTCTTTCTCTTATTGATTTGTAAGAGCTCTTTATGTATTCTGGATTTGAGTCCTTTGCCAGATATGTGTATTGTAAATATCTTCTCACAGTCTTTGACTTGCATTGTTTTAATAAAAATGATTTTTTAATTTAGATGAAGTCCAATTTATTAGTTTTTTAATGCTTAGTGCTTTTGGTCATGTTTAAGAAATCTTGCCTACCCCAAGGATGTGAAGATTTTTCTCTAATGTTTTCTTCTAGAAGCTTTTAGTTTTAGCTTTCATGTTTAGATCTGTGACTTATCTAGATTCTTGTATATAGAAGAAATTTAAAAGTTTTGTTTTTTTTCCCCCATAAAAATATACATTTTCTTCATTAAAAAAACTTACTTTCTTACTTGAATTGCTGTGGTATTTTTGTTGAAAATCAAGTGAGTGTATTTGTGTGAGCCTGTTTCTGGGATCTATTCTCTGTTGCATTGATCTATTTGTCTATTTTTATGCCAGTATCACATTGTCTTAATTTAATGTAGTTTTATTATGAAAATGAAAGTATTAGTCAGTCATATCCAATTCTTTGTGACCCCACACCCACAGACTGTAGCCCGCCAGACCCTCTGTCCATGAAATTTCCCGGGCAAGAATACTGAAGTGGGTAGCCATTCCTTTCTCCATAGAAGAGGTTTTTTTCATACAAGTTTTATTTATTTATCTATTTTTTGGCTAGTGTAGCTTTTACTGTAAATCTTTAAAATGTAGTGATTTAAGTTCTCCAACTTTCTTACTTTTCTTTAAAATTATCTTGGCTATTCTAGGTCCTTTATATCTCTATATGAATTTTAGAATCAGCTAAAATTCTTGCTGAATTTTTATTGAGATTATATTGAATTTAAAGATTAAGAAAAACAGACTTCTTTCTAATACTGAATCTTCTTATCCATGAAAAATGATATCTCTATTTAGTTAGGCTTTCTAAACAATATGTCTTTTAACAAAGTATTAGTTTTCTTCATACAGGTCTTGTCAATCTTTATTAGATTTATTTCCATGTGCCTTATAGATTTTGTTGCTATTATAAATGCTTTCTTATATAAAGAAATTGTGTTAATTACATTTTATAATTATTTTTGGTTCATAGATATGTAGTTGAATTAATTATAGCTATTCATCTTGTTAAACTCTCTTTTTTTCAGTTATAACAATTTGTGCATTTTCTTTTTGGCTTTTCTAAGTAGACAATCACCTCATCTTTAAATGAACTTTGTTTTCTTCTTTTCTAGTGATTTCTTTCTTTCATTTCTTTTTCTTGCCCTACTGTGCTTGGCTAGTGGTCTATTGCAGTGCTAAACAGTAATGGGGATAATGGCTATCCTTGTCTTGTTTCTGATTTTAGAGGGAGTACATTTCATGTTTTACCATTAAAATTGATTTTTGGCTGTAAGGTTTTAAAAGATACTCTATCAAGTTAAGGGGCTTCCCTGGTGCCTCAGCTGGTAAAGAATCTGCCTACAACGCAGGAGACATGGGTTTGATCCCTGGATTGGGAAGATCCCCTGGAGAGGGGAACGGCCACCCACTCCAGTATTCTGGCCTGTAGAATTCCACGCACTGTATAGTCGATGGGGTTCCAAAAGAGTCAGACACAACTGAGTTGAGCAGCTTTCACTTCACTTCCGCAAGTTAAGGAAGATTCCTTCAATTGGGTAACTGTCAGGCCTTTGGTTTTACAATGAGTGAATGTTGGATTTTATCCTATAATTTTTTTTTTGCTTTTACTGAGTTGGTAATTTTTTTTCTCCTTTAATATTGTCATTGAGGTAAATTACATTTAAAGATTTTCGTCATCTTAAACCACCTTCATATTTTTAGGATACTTCCAACTCTTTCATGATGCACTCTTTCATGATCTTTCTTATGCACTGCTGGAATTCATTTGTGGCACCAATTATCTATTGCTGCATAATAGATCAACCCCAAACTTAATGACTTAAAACCCCCACCTTTTCTTCCCCCTCAGAGTGCTATGGATGGTTAATTTGGACTGAGCTTAGCTGGGTATTCTTCTGCTATTTCTACCTGGCCTCACTTATGTGGCCACAGTTAGCTGGGGGCTGAAAAGGACTGATGGTCAAGGATGGTGATACTCATGCCTGTGGATTGTTGTGCTGCCTGTTGTGATGCTTTGGTTCTCATCCATGTGGCTTCTCCATCACATGGAAATATCATTCTAAGTGGGCAAGAGAGGATGCTTTAAGTTTCTTGAGGTATAGTCTCAAAAATCACATCATGCTACTTCTGTCACGTTCTATTCATCTTAGTAAGTCACAGGCCTGACCAGATACAAAGTGTGAAGAAATAGATTCCTTCTTAATGGTAGGAGCTGTGAATAATTTGCGGCTATTAAGGCTATTTAAAATCTATTACAGTTTGCTAATATTTTGTTTGGAATTTTTGCACTTTGCATAAGAGAGATTGGCTCATGATTTTCCTTTGTCATATTGTCTATGTGTAGCTTAAGAATCAAGGAAAGGGTTTGAAAGTTTTTGTTTTCTATTCTTTGGAAGAGTTTGGATCAGTGATCTATTGCTTGAAAAATCTATTCCTTGACTATAAAACTGTTTGAGCCTTGTGTGTTTTGTTTATGGAAAGATTAACTACTGATTCCATTTCTTTAATAGGACCATTCAGACTTTCTATTTCTTCTAGATTCAGTTTTGGTAAGTCATATATATATATATATATATTTTAAAATAATTTATCAATTTATCATTTTCAAAATTACTGGCATTACGTTATAGATAGCATTATCTTTCCAGTCACCTTTTGCTCTTTCTATAGTTGGATCCACTTTTTCATTCTACTTTTATTTGCACGTCACTTTTTTCAAAGTTTTGTCTATTTTATTGGCCTGTCTCTTGGCATTATTGATCCTATTTTATGCTGTTACTACTTCATTGATTTCTGCTTTTATCTTTATGATACCATTTTTTCTATTTTCTTTGGGTTTGTTTTGTTGTTCTTTTATTTAACCTTTTAAGTTAGCATAGCTCATTAATTTTCAATTAAAAAATTTTCAATATAAGCATTTTAAAGTTATAAATTATTCTTGAGATACATTTTGACCATCTCCTACAAGTTTTGTTGAGTAGTATTTTCATTATTGTTGTTATAAAATATCTTTAAATTTCCATAATGATTTCTTCTTTGATCACCAAGTCTATTTGGAAGGGTATTTAAAAATTTCTAAATATATGGACTTTTTTTAAAATTTGAAATATACATACAGAAAAGTATATAAAACATATCTGTACAATGTAATGAATAATTAGGAAGCAAACACTCATGTAACTACTCTAGGTTAAAAAAAATAGAGTACCACCAAACCCAGAACCCCCGCTGGGTCCTTCCCCACTCATAGCCCTCTCCTGATAGAGAGGACTACTTTCTTGACTTTCAAGGTCAGTTTTCCTTATAGATTTACCACATTTATGTGCATCTCTAAACAATATCAATTAGTTTTACCTGTTTTAAATTTTATATGAATGTAACCATTATATATATAAAACTTTTGTGTCTTCATTCTTTCACTCGGCATTCTTTGTGAGGTTCATCTGTATTGTTGGGTGAACTATAGTCTGTTTATTTTTATTGTTGTATATATAAATATACCATAGATTTGTTGTTCAGTCTGTTGTGAAAAGGGACTTCTGGATTGTTTCCTATGATCTCTCTGATAGAGATTATCTGAAGTATGTTAAATTTTGCCTTATGGACTGATATATAGCCAGTTTTTGTAATGTTCTAAGTAGGGCTGAGTAAAAAAAAGGGTTCGAAAGATTGGGTATGTAGTTTATGAATATCTCTATTCCCTATTGTTTTAAAACCAGACTGCCCCATTTTTTTTGTTTCTTTGTTTTTTTGTTTTTGTTTTTTTTTCACTATCTGCCTGACCTCTGTAGACTGAGTTTGTCACTTTGGAAACCATTCAGGGTAAATCTTTTCTAGGATATTTTCTATATTAAGATAGCCTCGATTTGAGTTGCAACAGAGTGATGACTAAATAGCAGGAATAACTTCCTAACTATTTCAAGTGGAATGTTCCAGATATGGGTAGTAGGGAGGGGTAGAAGGCCTGAAGGGCCTTTTGCTGTGGGAAAGTGAAGAGCCTGGGGGGAAGATGGTTGAAGGTTGGTCTTTCCATGAAGATTCTTAACTTGATTCTAGGATCAGGGTTCCTGTCACCCACCAGCTGGCCCTTTGGACCGCTCAACCACTGGTATGCTTTCCAAGTCTGTATCCATGAGTGGCATCAATTGCTTCTTGGGCTGCTCAGACCCAGCTGGTGAGTAAAAGTGGGGAGCAAAGCAGTGGTGGCCCCTTCTTCTGCCAGTCTCACCCCAGTCCTCAGAGCCAGCTGTAAATTTTGGGTCCAGAGGTCCTGCGTTGTGTTCAACCTTGGAAACTCCAAACCGCCTATAAAGGCATTTTGCATAAGCAAATGAGAGATCTGAATTCAAGAGTTTGGTACTCTGAAACGCCTTTATGCAAATGAGAGATCTGAATTCAAGGCTTTGGTACTCTCCTTCCAAGGAAGGAGAACACAGGACAGAAAGAGGTTTTCCAGGTTCCCCCTTCATCAGAGAGGGGGACAGTTACCTTCAACATGCCTTGTCATCAAGATGAGGCTTTGGGAGCTCAGAGTGAATCCTCTGTCCTTTCCATTCACCGGAAACAGAACTGTGACCTTGGCCCCCAGCCTTTCTCCACACAACTCCTCAGGGCTCTGTTACCCAGGCTTCTAAGTTCTTCAGCTCGGCTCTTCTCAGACGCCGCCCTCCTTCCCTGCTCCCCAGTGCCCGCCCTCAGGAATGGCGTCACAGGCACCTGCAGCTTGGGAACCTGATCCAGGTGTAGGGGGTGGGGGAGGCAGCTCTGAGCGCCTTTGTCTGGCTTTAGCTGGACACCTCACATCTCCTTTTGTGTTGGCAGGGAATTTGTCCCAGTCTTCTGCCGCTGACCTCAGCCAAAGGTAAGTTTGGGGGATTCAGAGCCTCCCAAAGGCCTGGATGGGGGAGAGGCAGTGGGACTGGGCCAGGAATTCTGTAGCCTCAAGGGTCTCTGCAACATTGCACCTCTTAACGTTTTTCCATCACAAGACCTCCAAATACCCTTCTCCTTGAACTGCAAAGAGTTCCCCTTCTTCTCATTGGGCAGGGAAGGCAAAGAAGGTTCCTGGTAGCTCCATGGGATGAGGAAGAAATTAGGGAAAGAAAAGGAGTATCTAGACCCCCAGGGTGTCTGTTGAGTAAGAGCGTGGAGGTTGGTGGCTGTTGTCAGGGTCAGAAGGTTGGCGGCTGCTCTACAATCTTAGGGAGAGACTGTGACCAAGGGCCAATGGGGAGTGGCCCTAAGAAGAGGTGAGCTTGGGCAGTTGAGCCCCTAGGGGAGAGAGGGCAGGGGCTGAAGGCATGTAGTTCAAGGATGGAGGTGGAGGCTGGGAGCTTTCAGTGTCTATGTAAATAAGCATGCCGAATCAGCACCTGTTTGTTTGGCTCCTGCAGCCAAAGCCTGATTAGGGTGGGTCAGCCCTCTGAGACAGTGTGGGTGTGTGAGCTGGGAATGGGCCCTTTAAGATATCAAGCTCTGATTTGTGGTCCTGAAAATCTCTAGCTGACACATCCTCCTGGCTCTGGGTTTGGGATTAGCTCATGGGATGGGGCTGATGAAATCCCAGGAAATTCAGTCCTTATTGGCGGTAGGCCCAGAGGCCCTTTCCACACAGCAGAGGGGGTCGCACACAGGGCTCTTGTTTTGTGGGGGAAAAACGTCCTCTTGGAGAGCCCACCACACCCCATATCATTTCCGTTGGGAAGCAGTATGAAAGAGATTGGTCCTGGATTAGGGAGGAGGGGGGAGTCTGTATTTATCTGGGAGGAGCCTGGAGTTTCCCTCATATATAGAGGGGCCTGGGAAACGGTAGTGACCGTAGCCAGGAAATCCTAGGAGGTAGGGGGTGGGAGCCTCTTCTTTTTAAGTCCTCCTTCCCTTGTCCCCATCCTTCTCTCAGTCATCCCCCTGTATCTCCATTTTCCCTCCCCTGGTTATGGCGCCTTTGTCCACCATATCTCTGGGAGTCTCTTGTTCTTTTCCAGCTCTAGCTCCATCTCTTCACCTGTTCTTTTTCTCTCTGCAGCTGTAGCCAACTGGAAGGGAGCTCAGGTACCTGGGCAGGCTCCTCCCTGCGACGGACGCTCAGCTTGATCTTGGGCATGACCGGAAAGGCCAAGGTAGGGGTCAGGGGAGCGGGAAGCCGGGGACCCCCTGCCCTCCCCGGTTCCCTTCCTCTCCACCTCACCATCTGCCCCCCTCCCCAGCTTCCCCCAGTAGGCAGAGACACAGGGCAATAGTTCAAGTTTTAAGGGAACACATTATGTCTCTCAGGCTCCCTCCCTATGTCGCAGTAAATCTCCTTTCCTCTGCTTTCCCCCTGCCTCTAGCTTAGCAGCCAGCTGTAGACAGCTGGAAGAAGAGAAGGGCCAGGAACCTCAGAAGCTAAGGAGTGCCCTAGCCCTCCCTCTCTTTAGGCCCCACATAGCTAAGAGGTGGGCAGCAGAAATCTTAGCCATTGGACATAACGATGATAATAATTACAGCAACACTTTTTACTTCTTCAGAGAGTATTAGGGTTTGCAAAGTGCTTTTACACTCACAATTTTATGGGCGGATATGGCAGCTAAAGGACTTGAAATTAGACCATGGGCAGAGTGGAAGCCAGGAGTGTATGATTATGGAAGTGCACACACAGTGCACACGTGGGGCTGTGTGCAATTCTGACCCCAGGAAGATGAAGGCACATTGCTCTCTTCCTTATTACCAACCCTCAGGCTCTGGTGAAACTGGGAGCTCTGCCTACTGCTTGAATTCATTTCTACTTTCTTCATTTACTGGCAGAATGAGCCATCCCCCTTTTCCTCTCCTGGCTTACCCAAGTATGCATGTATTTTCCCACCAGCGTAGCTTCTGAACATTGAGAAAAACCCCAGACGAGACATCATCAGGTTCACCTGGAAACACCACAGGTTTCTACCCAGTGAGTTTCTCACCTGCCCACAGTGCCCGGACCCTCTTCTCTGTCAGTCTTTTAGCCAGGATTCTCCTTCCTCTGGGTAGGCAGGGAGGGCAGAAATGAAACCAGGTTCTTAGCACCTTCTCACCGCAGGCTGTAGTGAGAAGCTGAAGCATGAGATCAGGCAGTCTGAGACCAGAGCAAGCTGGGCACACTGAGGCTCCTTCTTGCCTCTTGGTGGGGAGCAGAGCTCTCTAGGGAACAAAGAGTGAGGCCTTGGGTCTGGGGCCCCTCACCCCGCAGGCTCTCAGTGCAGGGCAGGAGAGTCTGAGGGCAGAATCACCCTCTTTTCCTGCAATGTGAATGAGAGGGGAAGCCGATGCTGCCCAGGGGCCGTCTGGATCCCAGCTGGTTTGCATTTGCCCACCCGTGGCCTGGCAGTTTGGTGAGGGGATGAAGGGGAAAGTGGGCAGAGACGAGCCCGGACCAGCAGCAGGAAGGACTAGCGTCCTCAGGACCTGGTCCCCGCCGCCTTTCCTTACCAGGGTTCTGGTCCTGTCTACTTGTTTCCCTCTGTCATCTCTTGGTTCATCTTGCTCCCACCCCCATGAATGTGTGTTCTTGAGTCACTAAATCTCTTCCTTTCCCCTCCTCCTAGCTCAGGATGGGGGCCATAAGCAGGTAAACACCAGAGGTGTGGCTGGAGAGATGCTCAGTCAAGCACTGAAAGAAGGAAGTAGCTTATTTCTTCTTACTTGACGAGTGATGTAGAGTTGACAACAACAGTTTTACAGAGCTCGGCTCATCTCATTTTTTAAAAAAGATTCACTTTTGACTGCGCTGAGTCTTCACTGCTACATGCGGGCTTTTTCTAGTTGCAGAGAGCAGGGGCGACTCTCTAGCTGTGGCACACGGGCTTCGCACTGCGGCGCCTTCTCTTGCGGAGCACAGGCCCTGGGCGCGCAGGCTTCAGGAGTTGCAGCACACAGGCTCAGCAGTCGTGACCTGCTGCCTCTAGGGTGCTCGGGCTTCAGGAGTTGTGGCACAGGGGCATGGGCGGAGTTGCTCACAGGCATATGGGATATTCCTGGACCAGGGATGGAACCCGTGTCCCCTACACTGGCAGGCAGATTCTTATCCACTGCTCCACCAGGGAAGTCCATCTAATTCTTATAACACTCTAGCAAAGATAAGTATTTTACTTTCCATTTTATGGCGAGATAACTCAGAGGCTAAGCCACTGGCCCAAGACCACACAGTAAGAAGTGTTGCTGTACTATGAACCTAGAGCTTTGACTATATACTGTTGTCTTTGCCTCTGTCAGTAAACCTAGGGAGCAGTTTATTTACTCTTTACTTCTCCCACCATTTCTTTTTTAAATATTTATGCACTTGGCTGTGCCAGGTCTTAGTTGCGGCATGCAGGATCTTTTAACTGTGGCATTCGAACGGTGGGATCTAGTTCCCCGACCAGGGATTGAACCCGGGCCCCCTCCACTGGGAGCAAGGAGTCTTAGCCATTGGACCACCAGCCCCTCTTCCACCGTTTCTGATGGGTTAATCGTTCCCTCCACAGTATACAAGGTCTAAAGTAATAAGAAAAACAAACCTCTTGGCCACCACAGGACTTGGGCCCAGGTATCTCTGCGGCTTTCTCTGCTCTTCTACTTGACAAGACCCTGACAACCAGGTTCTTCTCTGGGATGGCCTCCCTACCCCTGAAATGTGGGGGACTTATCTGTCAAGTTAGGGCATCCCAGGTGGAGCTAGTGGTAAAGAACCTGCCTGCCAGTGCAGGAAGCAAGAGACATGGGTTCAATCCCTGGGTTGGGAAGATCCCCCGGAGAAGGAAATGGCAACCCACTCCAGTATTCTTGCCTGGCTACTCCCATGGACAGAAGAGCCTGTCAGGCTACAACTGATGAGGTCACAAAGAGTCGGACACAACTGAGCACGCAGACACTTCCCTGTCAAATTAAGCTAAAGAAGGGGTGGTCACTTCTAGATTCTGGCAGAAATTAATATTGGCTTTTGTTTTTGTGTATCTAAAAAAATAACTTCAGAAAATCTGGGAGGCATCACGGGATAGAAGGAACAGGACTGGGATGAAAATGGTTTGGAAGAAAGGTCAGGGGATGCCAAAGCAAAAGGAAAAGGGTTCACTATTCCAGAGGATACAGAACGTGGCAATTAAGTCAAGCTGCAGGCCTAGCCCGCTAAAAGCACGGGTGTTCTTAAAGGTAGACTGATTCCCTTTACCCACTCCCTAAGTCCCCTTCTTACTATTCACCTTTTAAGAGGAAGAAGTGGAAGGGTAAGAGGGAAGGTAACAAAGAGCAAATGGGTGGAAGGTTTATTGAAGATTGGGGTGAGAAGCAGAAGAGGCTTATGAGATTAGGTCCTCTTCTTTCATATAGAGACCTTCTAAATTGAGTTTAGGGACTGAGATCCCTCACAGAGCTCAGGTCCTGGGTTTACTGCATATCCAGACTGGAGTTTGGCCCTTTAAGATTCCATCCTTAGCTTGCAACACCCTCCTACCCCCGGCCTGGGAGAAAAGCCGAGGTCTCAGCCTACCCCTTGTCTCTGGGCCCCCAGTGGGCGGAGCCTTGCGGCTAGGAGTCTGGCTTCTGGCTGTCTGTTTTTAAATTTAGTACATTCCTCAGCCCTGGCCACCCACTGGGTGGAGGTGAGTCTGGGGTAATGGGTATAGGAGCTTCAAGACCGCTGCTTTTGGGGGAGTTCCTAGGGCCTTCCTGTAAGTCTCCCCTGCAGGTACAACCCTGGAGAAGTCAGCCTCCCTGATGGCCCTGGGAAGTCCTTTCTGCTTTCTAGTTTTCATCCAGCCTAGAACTGGGCATGGTTGTTTGCTCTCCTTTTTTTCTGGTCTTTGCTATATAAGGATCCTAAACAGGGGAATGGGTGAAGAAAGAGGTGAAGGAGTTGCTAGGCAGGAGGGGAAGTCAGAGGAGCAGCGTGGGGGTGAGGAGCCCAAGGAGCTCAGCCAGTGGTGAGGCAGTGGAGCCCAAAATAGTGGCAGAGGCTAAAATTGGCACCTACAAGAGTGCTGAGCTGGGCTTAAAACCTGCAGCCAGGCCCTGCTGCTGAAGCCCTGCAGGGAGCTGCTGGGTCTGGGTTGGGTTTCCTCTCCTCCCCTCCTTCCTCCACACCTTTGAGGACCAGAGTCAGGCAGGACCCTACAAACTTAAGATGCTCTGTTCCAGGACTCTATGCTTTTGGTTGCTCCAGAGACAGGAGGCTCTGAGAGGTAGAAATGAAGGGCAATGTGAATGATTATAATTCTAGAGGAGGAGGCGTTTCCCCCAAAAGGTGGAGGTTGCCTCAGGCTGGGGCAGAGTTTCCAGAAAGCGTGTCCCACTCTACCGCTCCTCCTCGTGGAGCCACTGGCCATTCTCCAGGGGGGCAGGTTGGCTGCTGGGCTTTCTGGTTCTGGTCTAACTTGCAACAGAGAGAACTGGGGTTAGACACAAGGAAGGACTTCCTCAGCGTCTCGGCCCCACAACCCCTGGCCCCAGCCATCAGTGGAGGCAGAAGCAAGAGGGAAGGGGGTGGGCAGAGTGCCGGCCTGGGAGGCCCCAGAGAGGCTGGGGGCTTGGGGAAGGACTCTCTCCTCTCGGATTCTTCCTCCAGGCCCTGTAAAGAACTAAAATGCAGCCTTTAGTTCCCCTTTGATTTCTCCGCCCTCTACCCACCCCTGCCCCGATGGTAAAAGGGGGGTCAGTCGGCTCTGGCCTGCTTTGATGGGCCCTCGAAGGCCAGGAAGGAACTGATCCGGGTTCCCTGGAGAGCTGGGAACGGCTGGAATCCTCCGGCCCGCGGGTCTTTCTAGACTGATGGACTGCTTTGGGGGAGGAGAAGGGGAAGG
>SJYX01006264.1:0-10873 GCA_006410675.1 Oreotragus oreotragus | reverse complement strand
TCCTGGGTGTTCATTGGAAGGACTGATGCTGAGGCTGAAACTCCAATACTTTGGCCACTTGATGCAAAGAGCTGACTCATTGGAAAATACCCTGATGCTGGGAGGGATTGGGGGCAGGAAGAGAAGGGGACGACAGAGGATGAGATGGCTGGATGGCTATCACTGACTCAATGGACATGGCTTTGGGTGGACTCCGGGAGTTGGTGATGGACAGGAAGGCCTGGCGTGCTGTGGTTCATGGGGTCGCAAAGAGTCGGACATGACTGAGCGACTGAACTGAACTGAAACATGGCAGATGGAGAGAACAAGTTAAAGACAATTGACAGGGAAAGTAAATTTTGTGGTTTTGCTCAATAAAAAAGTATTCTTACTGACATCTAGAGGGGACTGATACAAGAGGTGATTAGTTTCCAGTTTCTGAAATGTATCCTCAAGATGCTAGAGAATCACCTGCTGGTGGTTATATTCACAGAATTTATTAGAGGTTGGTTAAATGACCCTTAAGATCTCTTATATATGTGAGTTCGAAGGATTTTGTTAAAATTTTAAAGATCGCCGTGCTTTCCTATTTTATGGATCCTCGAGATATTTTCATCCATATTCAGATCTGAGTAGACGATCGAGCTCAAGGTGCTCATGGTTTGCCATTAAGATGACTCTTCTTGTAAACAAGGCAGAAAAACACATTTCTCTTGAAGCATTCATTATGCATATAAGCACCTGATTAGAAATATGGCAACGGGAAATAAATAATCTCTTGAAAGTTCATTACTGAGTGATGCTATCATGTTCTAAATAAGCACAGTGTAAATTTCAGACTGGCTCATTAATCATTAGAAGACAACTCTAATCAGTGGAGTGTGACTCTAACTTGACTTTAGGGCAATTGTACTTGATTGAAAATAGCAGCCAATTAAGAAAAAAAATACAAATGATTGGCAAGAAGGAAAAAGAGAACTTTAAAATCTTAGACATAATGACTCCATTGATTGCTAAAAATTGAGTTGTTTAAAACTCTCAGATTGTCATAGCTGCCCTGAATTAATCCTGCATTAGGCAGATTAGAGAAGCAATTACTAAATATAGTAGAGACAGTTTTTAAACGATCCTTCTTTAGTTTAGAACCCCAATTATATCTGGGTAATAATGCTTTCACTTAATAGACTACATTTCCAGCCAACTCTAGTACTTTGGCCACCTCATACAAAGAGTTGATGCATTGGAAAAGACTCTGATGCTGGGAGGGATTGGGGGCAGGAGGAGAAGGGGACGACAGAGGATGAGATGGCTAGATGGCATCACTGACTCAATGGACGTGAGTCTGAGTGAACTCCGGGAGTTGGTGATGGACAGGGAGGCCTGGCATGCTGCGATTCATGGGGTCGCATAGAGTCGGACACGACTGAGTGTCTGAACTGAACTGATGTATATATATTTCATATTTACTTTCCTTTGGAGGGTTGTTGGAGAAGGGGTCGGGGGGAAGAATGCTGTATTTTCTTTTGTTTTTGACTGAGTAAACAGAAGTGGTTTTTATATTTCAAGTTGCACCTAACACATGAACAAAACTGATCCAATGTTGGGGCATTTGAACATAACATAACTGGATTGATTAAACCAGAAGCTCATGTCCACTGCAGTTGTCACATGGATTTAGACCATTCTGACGCCAGCTGACTACTAGGACTTCTGAGAGTCTAGCATTAGTTCTAGGTCTGCATAGATCTTAGGTAATGATTGCTTAGAGCAACTGATTACAGTATAGATTTAACTGTGTCAATTTAATGAGGCTAGGTAGACTTTCTTTGCTTTCTGACTCTGGAAAGTCCCCTTAGTCACAGCTCACCATATCACAGATGATGCCACTGCCTAACAGCATTATCTAGAGTACATAAATGCATCCCCACTCCTAGAACATTGTTGTTCTTTAGTCACTAAGTCACGTCTGAAACTTTTTCAACCCCCATGGACTGTAGCCCACCAGGCCCCACTGTCCATACAGTTCCCAGACAAGAAAACCAGAGTGGGTTGCCATTTCCTTCTCCAGGAGATCTTCTTGACCCAGGGATTGAACCCATGTCTCCTGCAATGGCAGGTAGATTATTTACCACTGAGCCACCAGGAAAACCCACTCCTAGAATAGCAATCAAAAATCATACCACATATGCTAATCTAGTAGACTTTTGAACATATTTAGTTCACTCCCAACTTAGTGCCACACAGTTTGCGTGACCAGTACCAGATTACTGTTGCGGAGACTGGGCTAGAATAGAAGTTGTCTAACTCTACTTTCTATGCTCTTTTCCTTACACATTATTGATGTACAGTATGAGCTTTAGCTTTGGAGTTGGAGACCTAGGCTAGAGTCTACATTTTCTAATTTACTATCTGTATGACTCAGTATAATGATATAACCTCTAAGACTCACTTTTCTCACTTCTCCTGTGCAACATGGGAATGATTGAATGAATTAATGTACACACTGAGCTTAAAATAGTATCTGGTACATGGAACTGATATAATGCTACAAATGTTGGACATCATTACTAAGATCAACACAATTATTTTAATAAGAAAATATTACTATAGATCATCCTTTCTATTTATTTTCCAGAAACATGTATGAGCTAGTATCAGAATTTATAAAGAAAAACAAACTAAAAAACCTAACATAGTAGAAAGCTTTGGGTTTACCTCTTTTAACTATAAAATATCAAGTGGATGAAAAATAAATCAATCTTTTTTCACTTCTTTTAAGTTCTTGGAATATCAAGCCCTTAATTTCAGAATATCTAAAAAATATCATTCATTACTATGGGACACTGTCTAAAACTGCACTCAGAGGAAATTTTGTAGTTTTAAATATGTGTGGAAATCAAGAGAAAAGAATACAAACAAACTAACCTAGAAGAAATTCAAGAAACTTTTAAAAATGCCAAATTCAACAAAAAGAAAAATGTAAGGAAATCATAAAAATACAGAAATTGACTCTAAAAATGAAAGAGACTTGAGGTGGTGACTAAATCGAATAACTATTTAACTAGAAAAGTTACAACTTTTAACTTTTAAAGTTACAACTTTAAACCAAAGAAAAGGGTAAAAAGAATGAATATTAATATATAAAAATGAATGAAGATGAGGTAAGAATCAAAGAAAATCAAAATTATTAAAGTTTACTACTTGATCAAACTCTATGAAAATATGAATGAAATGACTAATTTTCCAGGAAGATATATGTTAGGAAGACTGACCTTTATAGTTGGAATTTTTTTTAATGCAATAACTAGAGAAGGCAGTTGTCAAAGAATTACCTCCTTGAAAAAATTTGGCAAGTGGCGTGGGTTTTTGTAAGTTAAGTCACCTTCTTACAAGGACCTTCTGATTCTGAGTGATTTCTCATCTCTTTGTGGGGCAAGGCAGGGTAGGTGTGAGCCCCAAAGGACTGAAGACATCTGGCGCTGGTCTTCTTGACTCAAACTCTTCCAAGCAATGAAGTATAACCTACATAGAGACAGCCTTCCTTCAAAGCTGTGCTCCAGTTTTTTAGAATACATCTTCAGGTTATTTTATGGGAGTAAATCCCACTATGCACCTCGGGAGTTCATTTGTCCAGTTTGTGATGTCTCATCCTCCTTTTGTTTTGCAGAAATAGGGTTAAGTTTGTCATGATGACATCTCCTATCCTAATCGCCACAATTCTTTTCCATTATGAGCTGATTCTTATTCATACATCTTTTTTTTTTTTAAGCAAATTTTGCACATGCGCATGCTCAGCTGCTTCAGTTGTGTCCAACTCTTTGCAACCCCTTGGACGGTAACCCACCAGGCTCCTCTGTCCATGGGGTTCTCCAGGCAAGAATACTGGACTGGGTTGCCACTCCTTTTCCAGGGGATCTTCCTGACCCAGGGATCAAACCCATTTCCTGCATTACAGGCAAATTCCTTACTCACTGAGCCACCTGGGAAGCCAAAAACAAATTTTAACAAGGGGCAAATGCATGTGCCTGGTCTCCTACATTTAACAGGAAAAATGTTATCTTTTTTTCAGATGTTAGGATGTAGGTATTGAAACATGAGTTTAGCATATAAGTTTTTTTAAAATTATTTATTTTAATTGGAGTCTAATTACTTTACAATATTGTGGTGGACTTTCATGCATCGAACTTGGACTGGTGATCTGTTTCACATATGGTAATATACATGTTTCAATGCTATTCTCTCAAATCATCCCACCCTCTTCTTATCCCACAGAGTCCAAAAGTCTGTTCTTTATATCTGTGTCTCTTTTGCTGTCTCTTATATAGGGTCATCATTACCAGCTTTCTTTTAAAATAAATGATTTATTTTAAGCATTTTACTGAGATTAGTAATACTTAACAATTATGTATAAATCTAGCAGTGCAATAGCTTTAAACTGTGACAACACAGTCATCTATTCAACATCAATATAACTAGTATCAATATTATTTCAGCCTACTACATGACATATTATTGATGATAGTAAAGATTAAAAATATAAAAGGTCACTTGACTAAAATATGCATATTAATGTAAAGGTAATCTACTCTGATATCAGTGGTCTGTTTTTAAAAATGGCTACACTAACTCAAAAATGCATCTTACTCAAAAGTACATCTCTTTTTCTAATTCTCCACCTTGCTATCTGGAAAGCATTATCTTTCCCTTTCATCCCCACCACCAGATAAAAAGAATTGGGTGATAACAAATTTTGAAAGGTGGGCTTGGATTCTGCTTGTCTTCAACCTAATATTCATAAACTATCCAATAGGCAGTCCAGCCTTTAAAAAAATTCTAGCATTCTCACATTTCATAATACAGTCATTTATAATGTTGGATGATTTGTCATATCTATAAATCTCTTATGTCTATATGAGAGACAATCTACTTTGTTTCTAAATCTAGCTTCAGAAATATGGTATTCCCCATATAACACATGTGGTGGCAGTTGGCAGTTTAGTCACTACATTGTATCTGACCCTTTTGCAACCCCATGGACTACATCCCACCAGGCTCCCCTGTCCATGGGATTTCCCAGGCAAGAATACTGGAATGGGTTACCATGCCCTCCTCCAGGGGATCTCCCCAACCCAGGGATTGAACTCAGGCCTCCCGCATTGCAGGTAGATTCCTTCTCAACTGAGCCACCAGGGAAGCCCCACCATAGAATATATGGTACCTCCTAAACTGAAGTGTTATAGAATAACAGCTAATAGAAAATAAACTTGAAATTTTCTTTCCAGTAGGTTAATTTGAAAGGTATCATTTAGTTTATGAAACAGAGTAGTACTTCAAAATAAGTATTCTAAACTCTTTAACAAGTTGATTAACAAATTGATCATAGTCACACACAATGTGATTATATAAGTATAAAATTCCTACATGTTAAATCCCAATGACTATTACACATAAATTCAGGTGAGCAAGTGTTAAAAGATTTGGTTCATCAAATTCGTATTAATTAGATTGCTATAAAAGGGTTGTGTATTTCATAAATAAAAGGTGGTATTGACCTTCTAATAATAGGACATCAAGCAATTGGTTTCTCAATTAAATGTAAAATGTGATTTAAATGTAAAACTCTCAATTGTACTGTCGCAGGTATTTCTTTTTTAAAATACTTATTGATTTGGCTGTGCCAAGTCTTAGTTGCAGCACTTGAGATCTTTAGTTGCAGTACATGGGATCTCGTTCCCTCACCAGGGTTCAAACCCAGGCCCTCTGCACTGGAAGCACGGAGCCTTAGCCACTGGATCACCAGGGAAGTCCTCGTCATAGGTATTTCTTTTGTAATGTAATAATACTTTAACACATTTAATTACAAATAATCTGATTAATTCAGTAGGAAAAATAGAAAAGCAAATTATTTTATATTATCTGATCTTTGCTTTTCTGTATCATCTGTCATTTTATCACCTTGAAAAGATGTTTATCCTTGAATCACTTACTTCTGCTTACCTGTGCTCTAGGCTTACCAAGTCTGAATCCGATTATCTATGCCAACTCTAAATATAGTGTTTCATCATCCCATGACTTTGATGGCAATAATGAGTAGAGGAGACTGTTTTATTCACTGCTCTGTGGCATATAGTCCCAATCCAAAAAATATTTAGTAAGTAATTGAATGAAAAGATAGTGGGTGCAGTGAGCACACTAGATTTCTTAGTAAGATAATATTACTTTCCCACATAGATGACATACAATAAAAATAACAAAACTATTATTGATAGCTTGTAAGGAGTCCATTTGTGACAGAATCTTTTCTACATTTTATTCACCTTTTAATTTTCCATTTCTTGCTAACACTTGACATTTTACTTGACATATTTCTTATTTTGTTGACTTTGCCATTCAGCAGAGCAAATACAGCACAGCATCCATCTTTTGAATTGTGCACAAAGTAAAAATACTCTGACCCAAAACAGACAATGGTAATTTTTTTTCTTTTATTTAGGAACAATGTAACCTGATATAAAACTCTTGAGAAGGAATTGGAAATCAGAATTGAGTGGTAGCAGAAATACTTAGAAAGAGGCGGGGAAATGACAGCAAACTAAGGAAATAAATGACACTCTGGTTAGAAAATTAGAGAACATTACAAAACTCACCCTGAGAGTAATGTGCCTATTGACCACTTCAGCACTGAAATTGAAAACAGAATGTAGAAAGCCCAGAGACAATTGATAAAATGTTTCATTCAACTCCTGAGAACATCTGGGAAGACAATGGCTTTTCTAATGGGAACATGAAAACAGGAGGAACTCTTAGCTTAACAATCACTAAGCTCATAAATTAGCAGAGATCATGTTTACTTATTTTACCATAGAGATAAAAAGAACTTTATTGACTGAAGTTATTGTGTATCTCATTCAATTTCTTAGGTTTTAGAAGAGAAAGAATGATCTGCAGTAGTCAAGCTACTTGCCCAAGTGAAGTGGAACTAGAACCCATGTCTGCTGATGTCTAGTGAGATGGCCTTTCCAAGTATTATTGGACGGAGAGTCCTTTGAAAAAGATTATTTAGGCTCCCAGCTTCAGTGCCAGTTAGAATTGCATAATACTGGAAACATAGCAAAACAAAATCTGTGGAAGCTAGCTGAAACAGANAACTAGAACCCATGTCTGCTGATGTCTAGTGAGATGGCCTTTCCAAGTATTATTGGACGGAGAGTCCTTTGAAAAAGATTATTTAGGCTCCCAGCTTCAGTGCCAGTTAGAATTGCATAATACTGGAAACATAGCAAAACAAAATCTGTGGAAGCTAGCTGAAACAGAGAAAACAATAGCTTCATATATTTCTATTACAAAACAAGTAGGGTCTAAAACCAAGTATCTATGTTCACCTTAGAAAGATAGGAAATGGAGAGCAAATTAAACAAAAATTGAATGGAAAGAAGGAAGGAAGGAAGGTGGAAATAGCTGCTTTAGGTCTCACATCTGGTTCGTGTAGGAGTTTCCATGTGTTGATCTGTCAATTATATTTCCCTTGAGGATTTCTCATGATGTCCTGGTTTTTTGCATGTTGAACATTTCTGGATTGTATCCTGGACATTTTTAATATCATGTTATAAGACAATCCTATAACAGTCCACTGGAGAATATTGATTTGTTGTGGTGGTGGTTGATTCACAAGGCAATTCTCCTATTATGCTGAAACTTGAAGTTCTGACTTATCTTCCATGGATAGAGTTCCAATATCAGCTGAGTTGTCAAAGCCCCTGCCATGTTGCTTCTGGTCTGTCCCACATCTGGACAGCTCAGGGCCAAGCAGAGAACTAGTATCAGTTCATACATATAATTGGGAGGCACCCATCTTCAGCTTTCTCCACACAGCAGTTTTCTGCATAGTCTCTGATTCTCCGGGCTCCCTTTTCCTATTTCTCTGGCTTGGAAATTGATTTGTTTTACTTCTTAGGAGCTTTAGTTACCTGCACTGATGGCAGTTTTGCACAATGGGGGCTGCCCCTAGAGCAGACAGGAGTCCCTTTTCCTGTTCCTCTGGCTAGCAAGACAGGCTTTCTCTATAAAATTCACTGCCTATACCTAGTGCAGAGTTCCACACTGAAGCTGCCCTTGATCAAGGCATAAAGATAAAAAACAGGTAAGGTAAATAACCAAGAAATTGATGCTGCTAAGGTCAAATTTTTAAAGTTAGATCTTCCTTCTTCAATCTGTTTGTATTAAGAGTTTTCAAGTAGTTGTTGGTTTGGTGGGTTTTTTTTTTAGGAATTTTGTCCAGACTCATTGCCTGTAATCCACAAGAAAGGTAATCTATAGTATGCCTACTATATTCTGATGACCACCATAAGTCTTTGGGTGATTTTGTTCATTATCTGTCCCTTTTCCCAAATTTTCTATGATAATTAAAACATTATTTATATATTTAGGAGTGACTTTAAACAAGAAACATAGCCTATGTTTTAAAATTTCTCAAAATGCTTAGGAAAAAAGATTTTATAGAATTTCAGCCCAGCATAAATTTGGATACAGGTTTGTAACATTGTACAAGAGGCAGTGATTAAAACCATCCCCAAGAAGAAGAAATGTAAAAAGACAAAATGGTTGTCTGAGGAGCCCTTACAAATACCTGAGAAAAAAAGAGAAGCAAAAGCAAAGGGAAAAAGGAAAGATATATCCATCTGAATGCAGAGTTCCAAAGAATAGCAAGGAGAGATAACAAAGCCTTCCTCAGAGATCTATGCAAAGAAATAGAGGAAAACGGCTAGAATGGGAAAGACTAGAGATCTCTTCAAGAAAATCAGAAATACCAAGGGAACATTTCAGGCAAAGATGGGCATGATAAAGGAAATGGAAGCGGTATGGATCTAACAGAAGCAAAAGATATTTAGAAAAGATCTCAAGAATACACAGATGAACTATACAAAAAAGATCCTCATGACCCAAATAACCACGATGGTGTGATCACTCACCTAGAGCCTGACATCCTGGAATGCGGAGTTAAGTGGGCCTTAGGAAGCATCACTATGAATAAAGTTAGTGGGGTTGATGGAATTCAAGCTGAGCTATTCCAGATCCTAAAAGATGATTCTGTTAAGGTGCTGCACTCAACATGCTAGCAAATTTGGAAAACTCAGCAGTGGTCACAGGACTGGAAAAGGTCAGTTTTCATTCCAATCCCAAAGAAAGGCAATATCAAAGAATGCTCAAATTACCACACAATCGCACTCATCTCACACATTAGCAAAGTAATGCTCAAAATTCTCCAAGCCAGGCTTCAAAAGTATGTGAACTGAGAAATTTCAGATGTTCAAGCTGGATTTAGAAAAAACAGAGGAACCAGAAATCAAATTTGCAACATCTGTTGGATCATAGAAAAAGCATTCCAGAAAAACATCTGCTTCATTGACTACATGAACAACTTTATCTGTGTATATCACAACAAACTATGGAAAATTCTTAAATGGATGGGAATACGAAACCACCTTACCTCCCTTAGAATTGGACACAGTAAATGGACTGGTTCAAAATCAAGAAAGGAGTATGTCAAGACCATATATTGTCACCTTGCTCATTTAACTTATATGCAAAATACATCATGCAAAATGCCAGACTGGATTAAACACAAACTAGAATCAAGATTGCAGGGGGAAATATCAATAACCTCAGATATACAGATGACACCACCCTCATGGCAGAAAGCAAAGAGGAACTAAAGTGGAAGAGGAGAGTGAAAAACCTGGCTTAAAATGCAACATTCAAAAAAAAAAAACAAAAAACTGAGATCATGGCATCTGGTCCCATCAATTCATGCAGATAGATGGGAAACAATGAAAACAGTGACAGACTTTATTATCTTGAGCTTCAAAATCACTGCAGATGGTGACTGCAGCCATGAAATTAAAGGACGCTTGATCCTTGGAAGAAAACTGTCTTCCAACCTAGACAGCATATTAAAAAGCAAAGACATTACCAATAAAGACGTTTACCAAAAAAGGTCTGTCTAGTCAAAGCCATGGTTTTTCCACTAGTCATGTATGGATGTGAGAATTAGACCTTAAAGAAAGCTGAGCACTGAAGAACTGATGCTTTTGAACTGTGGTGTTGGAGAAGACTCTTGAAGATCCATTGGACTGCAAGGAGATCCAACCAGTCAATCCCAAAGGAAATCAGTCCTGAATATTCATTGGAAGGACTNAGAATTAGACCTTAAAGAAAGCTGAGCACTGAAGAACTGATGCTTTTGAACTGTGGTGTTGGAGAAGACTCTTGAAGATCCATTGGACTGCAAGGAGATCCAACCAGTCAATCCCAAAGGAAATCAGTCCTGAATATTCATTGGAAGGACTGATGCTGAAGCTGAAGCTTCAAATAATTTGACCACCTGATGTGAAGAACTGACTCCTTAGAAAAGACCCTGATAGTGGGAAAGACTGAAGGCAGGAGGAGAAGGGGACAACAGAGGATGAAATGGCTGGATGGCATCACTGACTCAACAGACATGAATTTGAGCAAGCTCCAGGAGTTGGTGATGGACAGAACTGCGTGCTGCAGTCCATGGGGTCACAAAGAGTTGGACACAACTGAGCAACTGAACTGATAACTAAAAGCAGTGGAATCTAGTCACATTTATGTTTTTGTTGTTTATATGTATTCTGCTCTTTAGAATATATCCTTGTTGCCAGAATCTGTTTCTTACTCATCTTTGCTTCTGTCCACCAGGATTAGCACTGCATGTAACCCATAGTAAATGCTAAATTGCACTGGATTTTATTCTTTTCAGTTTAGTTAAATTTTGTCATCCTTTGTTACCCCTTCTCCTCCTGCTTTCAATCTTTCCCAACATCAGAGTCTTTTCCAATGAGTCAACTCTTCGCATGAGGTGGCCAAAGTATTG